>JADFUC010002316.1:0-14677 GCA_019722365.1 Lithospermum erythrorhizon | reverse complement strand
CTCCTCCATCAGTTCCTCAGCCTACTCCTCCCATCAAACACTAGGTGTTTTTACCTTACCGCACAAAAAGCCTCATTTGATTCTGCAAAATCTATTACTTGAGGCTGGGTTCAACAAAGTTTCTTACTATAAGCTGATTAATGCCTCGAATCGATTATTCAGGTTTATCTTCCACGTGTACCGCAAAGATCGGGAGATGGTCCGAGTTAAAACAAATGAGCCTCATTCGAGATGCGTCGATGCTGACCCCTGAGTCAAGCAGCAACCGGTATCTGCTGAGGAGTCTTTGAGAAGACCATCGTCAAGAGATCTCCGAAGCCTGCTGGATCATCATGACTGCGTTTCGAGCCGAAAACGCGCTCCAGCCCAATCCGAGAGGCCTGATCAATCGTGAAGAGGTCCTTCATTGCAGTTTCGGTTTTTCTTTATGAAGTTCTTCATGGTTGATCGAGACCGCAGCGAAGCGTTTGAGATTCGACAATGGCAGAATGGATTTCAAATACAGAATGGAATAGCGACGCAGTCTGTCCGCCCAAGTGTCCCCTCTCGAACAGACCAGATCCTTATTCCATTGCCTCATTCCTCAACCATAAAGCTCTCCCACTTTGGAAGACTTCAAACTCGAATTTATTTTCTCAGAAATAAAACCCCTAAACTTTCCCTCTGGTCAGATCATCAACTAAAAGCCACAATACTACTAACCTCCCCACGTAACTCAACAGCCGGTCCCCAAAGATCATAAGTGGAACTAACCTCTTCAAGCCTCTCTTTATTTAGGCCAAAGAACCCGACTTTCTTCCGTCTCCCGCGTAACGTAGTCTCACGTATACGATGATCAACATATTCACATCACATTATTTGGAAATGCTAGCTTTCATACCTTTCTCGCCATGTGGCCCAATCGGCTGCCACACAACATCGTCATTTCTAACTATCAAATAAGAGCTATAGTCATTTGAGAACTCCTAGTGCACAGCTGCGAATTATCTTCGTAATTCTGGCTACAAATATCGCGACCTCGAGCTACCTACCGCCTTCAATCGCATCGTAGTTCTGCAACCATCCTCATCCGGCTCACCCAAGGAGATCAAGTTTCAACATCGCATATGCCTCACTTTAGTCAATCTCCGTGTAGAACCATTTGACAAATTTTCAAGTTCACATCTCCCATACCTTCAATCTTTAATGCAATAGCATTTAATCAATCTATAATCTCCAAACATAATTCAACATTAATCATTCAAAGCTTTTCTAAGATAATATTTAATAAAACTGGAATAATCATTCAGGCTATAATTATCAACTATAGTGGAAACCCGATTATTTAATAAACTCTAAGATAATATTTTTGGGGTTTGTCCTACCGATAGATTAAATTAATCATTCAGCTTTTTCTGCTTTTTTTTTTTTTTTTTTTCGGCAATTATCAACTACGCAAAACCTCGATAAATCAATACTGATTATTGAATCTGACGACATCAAGTCCAAGCATCACTTAATCAGGCGGGAAATTTTTTAATCTTGAAGTAAAAATTCAAAAACACCCTAGGTGGTTTTGTTAAGAATGGCTAATCTTGGAGTAGGAACCTTTAACGGTAACATGGATCCATATTGTTGTTGAGAAACTACAGCTTAGAGTTTCATGATGTTATTGAGGAACTATAGATTACAGTATCAAGGTGTAATGCTGTTGGATAATTATGCCCCTGCATTATCTATAGATTGTTTGCTCTTCCATTCTGTTATTAGACATGATACAGGCCACAGAGACTAATTAGATGCCGTAATTTTTCCTTAAAACAATTAACATGATTTTGTATTATAGACAAGAATGAAAGTTGAATATTAAAAGTCAAGAATCAGTGTATAAAATTAGACAGTTCAAAAACAAGTAATCTAAAGATATTTCATATCTGATTTATTTTGGGAGCAACTCAAGATGAGAAGCTCCACCAAAAATTGGCGTATGCCAATTAATGCAACGAGCACACGGTATTCTTTAGTAAAAGGCGAAAGAATAGTTCGCTTTGTGCTCACTACATGGCTGCGTGCTTTTTATTGGCCTAGAGTTGTTGGAATTTATACCCCTTTGATTGACCATTTTTTTGTGATAAAGCAGTGTGGTAGAACTTCACCTTCTAAAGTAGTTGTTGCCGAAAGTTGCACCATATTTGAACACCGGTCAAGTGAAGGTATTATAATTCACTTGATACGGTGAGTGAAGGCTTGATTGCTTTTCTAACTCCTGCAATTTAGAACTGAAGATGAGAGCTCGGCTTTGGGCCCAAATAACAATCAAGTTTATGAATAATCTCTTTGCTGATGGACGATGGCCTTCTCCTTCAGTCCTTCTTCATGCTTCTGCAGCTCTTTCGGTGCTCAAAGAGTCAAAGGTAAACCTGAACTCTATGCTTCATTTTTTATCTTTAATATTATATGTTTATTTATGCTCTTTTGGAAAATAGAATACATAACATGATATATATGCAAAAAATATTTTTATGTTGTGGGCGCGATTTTAAGCCAATGCTTATTGCCCTTGAGTGCAACCAACTGTGCTTTGGACATCCTAGAGCTTCTCAGATTCATCACTTCTTTGTAAGTTAATATTTTTAAGCCAACTGTTTCAAGATGTTATTGAAATGCCTTCATTACAAGTTATAGTCAGAAATCTTGGAAATGTTCCAATTTTTACTAATCTATATTTTTAGTATCAAAATGCATTTGTTGTTGGTATCAGTATATTTTAATGTGTTTTCTTAACTCGGTGTATTAAATTCTACCTGCAGATCAATAGTTAGTCTCTTTATGTATGATACCTTCTGAGTCTCTACTTATTATAATGAATAACTTTACTACTAGAGTTGTCTCAAATTGTACAGTAGCACTTGTCATCATATTTTACTTGGTAATCATGTTTCATCCATTACCTATTTTATCCATCTTATAGTTTCCACCTTCAGCATTTTTTAATATACCAAAACACATGTTATGAAACTAACAGAATCCATGTTATTACTTAATGGCCAAGTAGGTTAGAAATGTAAATGATTGGATTATAGCCAGGGTTGTGCCAGGTCAGCAACAGTGCAACACCAAGGCTTACACTTGAGAACCCAAGTAGCAAGCTACCATGAAGAACTCTCACCCTAAAAAAATAATAATATCGTGGATCAATGACCCACATATCGTATATTAAACCTGAGCAAAGAAGTATGTATTACACTTGATCTTGAGCCAAAAGGCTCAGAAAGGTATGGCCTCTACTCTGCTTCCTGATTCAATTCTATCTCTGTTGTTTCAATCAAAGTAATGGTCAGTATACCCATGTGGGACTATGTTGATTCTGTTCTTTTTTCTCATTTTGTAGTTTTCACTAGGTGTCTTATTTAACTTAGCATAAACCAAACCAAATCAAGCCTTATTCCATCAAGTAGAGTCCGCTATATGAATACGAAGACTAAGCAACCTCAAACTCAAGATGAGGTGTCTTCCAAAAATAGGCATATGCCACATAATGCAAGTGAGCACACTGTATTCCTTAGTAAAAGGCAAAAGAATAGTTCGCTTTGTTGTTAGGTAAAAGGCCGCTGCGTGGCTTTGAAATATCTAGTCATTGGTATTTATACCCCCTTTGGTTGATGATTATTTTGTGATATAGCAGTGTGTTAGAACTTCACCCTTCTAATGTTAGGCTCTATGAGTTGCATCATGTATTTGAGCACATGCTATCGTATTAACTGAACTCATATCAATCTCTTGGTTTTAATTATACTATAAACACAGGTTATCATATTATGAAATGTTTTGCTTGTATGGATTCAGATATATTCATTTGCTAAGTTCAAATTTATTACCTCAAGTTGAAGAAACCGTTTGAATGTCATACTTTCTTCCTATTATTTTAATTAAAAACAACACTTAATATGCTTAGAACCTATTACCTTTATGAAGTGAATCAAACTTTTGTCCTAAAAATGCACAAAATCAAGAAGGGAAAGAAAATTACCCCATTAAAGAAGAAATATGTCTCCTATAAATAACTTAAGCATTGCTTTATAATTATACATAATTATACATAAATAACGTAATAGTGCAAGACCAAGGCGACACTTGAGAACACAAGTAGCAAGCTACCATGACTGGCTCGCCTCTTTTAAAAAATGCGCTTAATATCACGCGATCCCATAAACGACATATATCGAGTATCCGATAAGATAAATACTACACTTGATCTAGTTTTCGCAAGGCCTAGAAAAGGTATCACTTCTCAAAATGTTTTCCCGATTTAATTTATCCATACTTCAATGATATAATTAGATGTTATCGAACCCACTTAATTCGTTAATTGATTCTCATGCCTTTTTTTCATACTTAGTTTCATAAGTTAGTTTTCAGAATTGCCTGCCCTTTAGAGTGTTCTACTCAGAGGATTTTAGTTAAAAGCAAGTAGTGTAACAAAACAGCCTGTGCTTGAAGTAATACATGGAAGGTTGATACTTGGGATATAGGAGAATAAAGAATGTGTACATACGTTATTTTAAATGCTTGGAAGTTATTAGTGACAAGAGGTTATTAGGTAAGCAAGAAAGTTGGAATTTTTAAATCTTAAGAATATATGAAAAAGAAAAGTCTAGAGGTCCCATTAAGGAAAAAACTTAATATTTTGCATTTATAAAGCAACTTTTAGATGAGAAGCCCTCTGCAAATATATTTCCAACAAATACTTGTATTTTTAATATACTTTACTATTAACATGTAATTTGATTTCAAAGTTATGTGTGTAAATCAATTCTACAAAGTTTGTTGATTTATGGAAAATTAAACTGGACAATCTTCTTTGGACTGAGGGACTATCTTCCTGGGAAACTTTGATGTTATTGGTAGTATTATTATTTTATTTTTGCTACTGCATTCTTTGGATTCAGTTCTGATCTTGGTGTAGAGGGGTATCAATCAATATGGTACTTTCATTATCAGTAGATGATGTCTTGATGATATACATTTCATCGTTTAAATTCACAATAAACTTAGTTTGAAATATAAAGATATGTAATTTACTGCCAAATAGTCGTTGTCTATACGTCTCCAGCAGTCATGTGGACAGTCGAAGATGGATGGTGGGAAACAAGCGCTATGAGGATTGTTTGCTGGTTGATCTTCACCTGTTCAAGTAAGTCACTGGTTCACTTTATTTGGTGAAAGATTGTACTAGGTGTGCCCTCAGTGGACGAGAAAGTAACCAACAAAAGGCACTTTTGAAGTAAGTTTATAAATAATTCATATTTTACTGCTGTTGGATCTACAGATAGATTTGGTGGATATCTTCTGTAGTTTCGTTGTTGGTAGAGTATGGCAGATATGTTCTTCTAAAGAACTATTAGCTTATGTTTGCATAAATAACCAATAAGGTAGCTAATAGGATTCAAAGTATAAATTTAAGATGTTTTTAAACTTTGCACTGTAAGAGGCTCAAGATTAACCATACACTGTGTGTGTAAAATATATGCTGATGTTACTATTCATTATTTACTATCATCTAAATTTTTAAATGGGTCCTTTTATCATCTAGTTCGAATTCTTGACGTATTATAAGGAATGAATCTCTTTAAAAAGGTGTTCGTATAGCATTTGCAAGCACGGAAGAAAGATCAAAGATGCTCGTCAGATTCTGCAGTTAATATTTTGTCAAATTGTTTCTAAGATGTTATTGAAGTGCCTTCATTTATGTCCAGAAATCCTGAAAAAGTCTGCTCCACCTATACTAATTAGGGATGTTTTCGTTCAATAAAACCGAAAACCGATCGAACTTAACCGATACGAAATCTGGCCGAAAAATGATATCAACCGAAATAAGAAAAAAAAAATCATACCGGAGCACACTTATCGCTGTTTTAGTATGAATCGAACCGAAACTGATCGACCGTGAATCGACACTATATATTGGTTTTTAAGTTTAAAATATTTATATATATGATCTTTTTTAATTTTTTCATTTAAATTTTAAGTTTTTAAGCAAAAAATTATTATAATTAATTTTAAATATTTATATCAAATTTAAAGTCTAAAACCCAACTAAGCCTAAAGTTCAAACTAATGGATTAGTCCTAAATTAGCTTAAGGTCCAAAACTAACGGATCGCATCTCCAAATTAGCTAAGGTCCAAACTAATGCATCAAATGTAAATGCTAATTGAATAGAGAAACTAACACCTACTTCAGAATAAACTAGACTTAATAATTCAATGACCATCAAACAAAATCTATGCCTAATTCTGCTACTTCTACCGTACCAACAATAATAAAAAACTTTACCTCATGGATGAAAAGGAGATTGGCTTCCACAAGATTTGGTTAGTTATTAATTGACATAAATTATTATTACGTAATTTGAGATTTAAAAAATGATTCGATTACTAATGCTTTCCCCCACTCCGCATATTTGTTTCTGTAAATTAAATATGTTTTGAGGAAAATGACTTCCTTTTGTTTTAGTTTTATGTTTCATAGAATAGTGTTGATGCAAAAAAAAAATACTTTTATTTTTGTTTATTTTATGCTTCAGTTGGAATATAATTTTTATTTCTAATTTAGGAATTATTTTAATGACTTTTCCAATTTAAGATTAATGTAACTTATATACTTATTTTTATTTTAATTAGATAACCTCAAGCTCAAGAAAAGAGGTAAAGTAGATAATGAAAAATCAAATGAGAAAACAAAGGATAAAATTGAAGCATGTATGGTTAATGAGGATTAGAAGAAATCTTCAATTGCTTGGAAACATTTTAAAGCTGGGCTGAGGGTCCTCAATCCACCACGGGCAAAATGCATTCATTGTTCAATGCATCTTATGCATGTCATGGTTATTAAACAACGGCACTACTGGTATGAGAAATCATATAATGATAAACAAATGCAAAGGATACAAGTACACACTTGATAAAAATCAGCCTGCAATTGATGGTTTCACTATTAAAAGTGATAAGAATTTTAGTAAATGTTCGCCTTTAAAGAAATTAAAAGGTTGATAGTCGAAATGGTCATAATTGATTTGAAAGCACTCATTTAGATGGTCAAGTGGGGAAAACGATTTAGAGGTTGATGAATAAGATTGTGTCAAACTTCATTTGCTCCCCCTGTAGCGTAATCAGAAAAGTTGATTGCATGCTAATATATGAGAATGAGAAAAAGCATTTGAAAAAAGAGCTTGAGGGTAAGAGAATTTGTTTAACCACAGATTGTTGGACCTCTATGCAAAACTTGAACTATATGTGTCTCACGGCTCATTATGTTGATCAATGGTCTTTGAAAAAGGTTGTCAGAATCACAAGGACATACAATTGGAAAAAATATATAGAGGAATGTTTGTTGAGTCAGATTCAAGATATTTTGACGGCTGGGGTGAGATAATGCTAGCTCCAATGATACTACTGTTGATTTCTTGAGGAAAAATATTAAGTGGAAAAATGAGATATTAGGGAATAGATATATGCATGTGAGATGTGCTGGTCATATTCTAAACTTGATTGTAAAAGAAGGGTTGAAAGAACATGTTGAATCAATTTTGAAAATTAGAAATATCGTTAGGTATGTCAAGTCTTCTCCTCTTAGAAAGACAGCATTTGATAATGCTAAGACATTTACAAAGAACCAGTAAGAAATGTCTAGTACTTGACGTGACATTGCAAGTAATCCCCTACCTATGAAACGCTGTGAGGTGGCCCAAAGCGAAGATGTAGTTGACAGGATGGCTCAGATGGATTACCAATATAAAAAGTACTTTAAGGTTGTCATTGATAACTCAAATGTTGATAATGATTGTGATGATAGAGATTTTGGACGCTGGTAAGGGGCGTATGATAAACAAGTAAGTCAAAATCCTCTTCTGATAAGAGGATTGGTCCTCCAACTCAATTTGATTTTGTAAATGCTAGAAACTTTGTGAAATTCTTGAAAAAAATTTATGAAGTCACTTTGGAAGTCAGTTCAAAATTATGTAACCTGCCAATCAATTATTTCGAACTGACAGGTATGTCATATTAATTCAAATATTTCAAGTGCAAGATTCAGTCTTGTCCTCAATGGCTTGTCGAATGAAAGAAAAATTTGTGAAATATTGGGAAAAATGAAAAATCAAAATTTGTTGTTGTATGTGGCTGTTGTACTCGATCCTAGGTATAAATTGAAATTCATAAGTTATTGCTTGAGACAAGTGTATGAGTTTGGCGCAGGCCGCCGAAATGACCGAGCAAAGTGAAAGCATTTGTCGGGTCAATTGTTCGAGCAAAGATGACTTGAAACATGCAAACTAATGGTGATAAATCGTTGAGAATGATCGCTGGGAAGCGTGGTCGAGGTTGAAGACCATTTTTGGTCTTGAGAAGTGTCGGCATCGAGACTGTTCTCAATACGGGAGTCTCGATGCACCAAAACAGGCTCTCCTGTGATGCCTGTTCGAGAGCTCATCGAGAGCTGATCGAGAGGCTCATCGAGACCCCCTGTCTCGATGGGGTCTCGATGGACGCGAAAAGTGCAGAAAATTTTGAGGCGGTTTTGGACTCTTTTATTACCTATTTTGACTCAAGTTAGGCTAGAAGTTTTCCTATAAATAGATGTTCTTTTCTTATAGGTTTGCTATCACAAAATTAACATACAAAACAACTTCTAGAGAGAATATTATTGAATCATCATCAATAATATTGTGAGGCTTTGTTATTGAGAATACTAAGTTATAAAGTATTACTCAATTGAGTGTTCTAGCTTGATAGGTAATTGTAACAATCTTCCGGTTTGATTTTTAGGTTTCACAGCTATTGAACAGATTATCTTTCACATCGGTGGGGGAACCTCAGATAAATTTGTGTGTCGCTATTTTTCCGCAATTTACTTATGTGTCGTTATCATTGTTTGCTTAGGGTTTGGTGATTAAATTAGCCTCTATAATCACATCAAAGTGATCGCCTACGCTTTGGGTAGCAATAGTTTAGGATCGCTTGGTTTTTACAGGAAGTTACGCAGAATATTTGAAGATGGAACAACGTATGAGAATACTTTAATTGAATAAAAGTTTGAAACGAAGTCATGAGCCAATTGATTCTCCACTGATATTTTGGCAATGGTGGAAGGTAATTTCGAGAAGTATCTTATACTTTCCAAAGATGCAAAAGATGTTTTGTCTATACTCAGACAACCGCTGCTTCAGGTCGCATTTAGTACGAAAGCGGGGCGAGCGAGTAGTTACTACCTGATACTGTTGAAGCTTTGATTTGCACATAAAATTGGCTAAGGACAAAATCAGCCCCAATATGCCTTAGGAGTGAATTGGAAGAGATGGAAAGAAAAGAGAAAGAGAATGAAGGTAAATAATAAATGATCCATTTATAATTGGCGGTGTTCTAATAATTATATTCTTCAATTTTTATTCATTATTTATGTTTTGTGTTTTATGCCTATTTTGATGTAGATAATGAAGATGATGGTAAATGAACAAGTAACCATTTGTCAAGAAGTTATACTACATGTGATATGTTGGCGATCAACTATTCGGCAATTTATTTAGTGGCTTGTTTGAAACTATTTTTAATTTGAAATTATTAGTACTGCTTTTAAAATTATTAGTACTGCTTATTTGAAATTATTAGTACTTTGTTTTAATTTACAAATCATGCATTTGGTGAAATTAATTGGTGAATGTTTGAATAGTCTATTTTGTTAATGTAAAATCGAAAATCCCACCGAACTCGAATCGAAAACCGCATGAAAGTCACCTGGAATCAACCGGACAATCCGAATTGATTTCGTATCGAAATGGTTTGTAATTAGAAACGTATAGAGCCTGTTTCACACAAAAAATAGGAAAAAGTCGATCAATTGAACCGAAAACATCCCTACTAATCTAGAATTTGCTGTCAAGTTCATTTCAAGTTGGTACCAGATAACGGAAATTTGGGGTGTCCATAATTGCAGATCAATGTGTCACCGGTTGGCCCTTCATTGTTTGCTTTTCTTTTCCAATACTAATAATCTTGTACATCTTTACTTTTTATTTGTTTATCGGAACAAATAACGTTCTATAGTAATTCCTAGTTGAACTGTAACACTTGTCATTATATTCACTTTGCAACCATGTGTCATTCATCACTCAAAATAATGTTGATGTTGAAGATATTTCTGCTTGAAGATGGGATCAGATCTCATCGGCATCTCAGGTCTCGATGCACAACCGAGGCCGGTTCAGAGAGCCCATCGACCCCGAGGTTCATGGGGTCTCGATGCAAGTTGGAAGCCGCCTGTGTGCCTATTCGAGTCCTTTTTCGAGGCCATCGAGACTGGGCCATCGGTGACCGGGTCTCGCGAGGTCTCGATGAAAGTCGGTTCACCAATAAAGAGGGTTTAGGTCACACTTTCTTATTATCCAAAACATTTCCCAATTTCTCTCTAAATTCCTTTGTTCCAAATTCAATAGAGCCGGTTTACTTGATTTGTATCATCTGGTATATCATTTTAAGCTAAATCTAGTGTGAGAATACTAAATTATAAAGTATTACTCAATTGGAGAAGCTTAGTTTGATAGGACTTTGTAACAATCATTGAGAGTTCTTTCTAGTTGATTTCTGCAGCAGCAACAGGACGTACCTTGAGGGGGAACCTGTATAAAGATCTGGTGTTATTTACTTTCGGTATTTTCTACTTATCGCCCTGCTCCGCATTACATGCTGTACATATTAGACCTCGCAGGAGCTCAGCGTTGATATATCTTGAGTTATATCGCTCAAAGATCCCAACAAATAACCCATTATTTCCATCTTAAGTTTTGGAGTTTTTTCCTTTAATTATGCCAAAACGCATGTTACTAGATTATTTCCATCTTATGTGTTTTGTTTCCACTCTTACAAAATACGTTTCTTTGAAGCATGCAACATATTCTTTCTATAACTTGAAATGTATTAACCTTGGAGGCAATAGAGGTTAGAAAGTCCTTGATTTCTCCATTTTGTTTGAATCTGAACCACATCGACACACTATCAGATAGGAAAAGTAAAATATATCATTATCAAATAGGTATATGAGATATATTTAATAAATAACTTAACCTTATCTTGGTTCAATAAAAAATTGGAATAGAATTTGGTGGGTTGTCCCTGACCAAGGTAATAGTGCAACAGACACTTGAGAACCCAAGTAGCAAGTTACCATGAAGAGCTCTCACCCTAAAAAAATAGAGTTAATATCAAATATTATACTGATAAGAATAGATATTACACTTGATTTTAGCCAAAAGGCCAAGAAAGGTATACTTGAACTTAAATAACTCCATGTAGTTGAAGTCATCCTTGGAAAGTTAGATATTTTGTATTTAGGAAGAATAAATTATGTGTACGCTAGTTGCTTTAGGATAAAGGTGAGTGCAAATCTCAAGTTGGTAATCTTTCCTATATATTATGTTTATATATTTGGTATGTGCGGATAAGTGGTTATATTAAAATATATATTGAGCTACTGAGATCGATGTTATGATATTGTTGAAATTGTATGTGATTATATTATGATTGTTGTAAAGGGATATGTCAAGGTGTTTGTGTGTTGTTTGTCGTTGTGCGCATATTCTTTTGCGGTGTTGAGACGGGGCGGAGCGACTATGATATATATATATATATATATATATATATTATATATATTATATTGGGCGGGTTGCCCGTGAATGGTGAGGTCGGGTGGATATGCATACATGGTCAGCCTGATCGAGGTCGTATATGTATATATATGTATATGTTGGTGGATGACGTGATCTCAGTGATATTAGTGGGTTGCCCAGTGGATGATGTTATATTATATATAATGGGGCGGATGCCCCCGGAAGACGTGGATATGCAAAATGGACGCTGGGTGATCGCTATTATGGATTCCTTTGATGAGTATATTTTTTTGCTTGAGTAATATTTGACTATGTGATTGTTGGTATTTTATGAATACATGTATGAAGTATTCTGTTTTTATCTCGTGGTGATGTTGAATAAGAGCTTATCATGTAGGTCGTGAGTAGTTGTTAACTTATTTATTCTTATTATTGTTTATACATATGCTTTTATATATAAATGTGATCATATATGTTTGGATACCATTCGTGGTATTTGTATTCATTAAGCTTCGCAGCTTACCCCTTTTTCTCTATGGGCGGGCGTTTTATGCCTAGGTTTTTAGGAGTTGATCACAAGCAATGCAGCGAGCCGTGGTCGACAAGTCATTAAATAAGATCGTCAGATGAGACGGGTGGTGTGGTTGTGAAGTCCTCAACAGCCCTTCATATATTGTTTCCTCTTGTCATCTTCTCTCATAACCTATATGTTGTTCTTTGAGGAGTCATCTTCTCATAACCTATACGCTATTTTATTGGTTATGGCGATGTCGACGGGATATCGGTTCTATGATTCAAGAACCGTAAGATCATAATGTAGTAAGGACGTGACTTTTTAATGAAGAGTAAGTTATACAAAGATATACATAGCGTGTCAAATGGAGGAGCAAAGGTTTTAAGAAATCACAAATAAAATACCGAGGGAAGTCAAACGCCAAGCAGACAAGGCGCATGACTCGGTTTCTTCCAACCGGCATGAGCCTTTAGATCATGCTCCCCGCTCTAAAAAAGTGAAACCCGAAGATACTTTTGCTAACATGCCACCCTCCTCGAGGAGATCGTACCCATGAAGAGGGAGACAATCGAGGCCGAGTGAAGACACTTAATGATATTCAAGAGGGGTAGAAAACCCGGTCCCAAAAGATCTAAAAATGGAAGTGCATAAACTCAAAGCGTGTTCTCCTCCGCTTAACTTTTTATTGTTAACCGACAAAGGCGAAGTCTCGTTAGTTATGAAGAAGCTATACAACGCACGATTCAATTAAGGGAGTTAGCGTATTTAAAGAGGAGATGGAGCTATTGATAACTAATATGACGCTGAGTTGGTTAAACCGCCTAACAAAATTTATAAGAAGATATTGGGTGTGAACAAATGGGTTTATCGAATCAAGGAAGAACAGATGGTAGTAAACGCTACAAGACTCGATTGGTTGTCAAGGGATTTCAACATAAGGAAGGTATTGACTACACTGAAATATTCTCACCCGTAGTCAAACTAGTGACAATCAAAACCTGCTCTATTATTGGTAGCAAGGATAATCGGTGATCTTCAAAGAGATGGATGTGAAAAAAATTCGTATTTTTTACATGGGCGACCGATGAAGAAATATTCATGAAGAACCTCAAGGCTTCTCGAGGTTAAAGCGGAAAGAGAACTTGGTTTGCAAACTTCGTAAGAGCTTCAGATGGCTCGGGGCAAGCTTCGAGGCAAATAAATATTACCTTTGGATAATTTTACGAAAATGTTGAAGTTTGTGAGTCGCGAGATCGATCACCGATGTTACACGGAGGCTCTGATATGAGCAAAAGGCCTTATGCTTCGGGTAAGTATGTAGCCTTTACGTATGCACGTAAGGCGACTAGACTCGATATTGCACATGATATGGTGTGCTAAATTAATAATTCGCTAAAATTATAAGTTAATACACTTTCGATAATTCAGCTAAGTTTAAGCAACTCCAACTTTAATTGAACCACTATTTATATCATTAAGTGCAATACCTTTTTTTAGTATATTATAAAGAGCGTAGTGACCTGCGCTTCACGCACGGTCATACGTTTAGCCACGCGCGTGGCTCCCTTTTTTTTGGATGTTTTTTTCCCCTTTTTTTTTAAACTCGATAAATTAATATTCAATTATTTAATAAATTCTCTAAAATAATATTTTTGACCACTTCCGACTCGGGATAAGGGTGCTAAATTAATAATTCTTGTTTTTTTTCGTTCATTTTTCATTTTTTTTGTTGCAATTATCAACTACTGTAAAAATTTGATAAATTAATACTCGGTTCTTTAATAAACTCTTTTTTGGCTGTTTTTCCTTTTTTTTTGAAACTCGATAAATTAATACTCAATTATTTAATAAACTCTAAGATATTATTTTTGCCGTCCCTATTCGGGGGTAGAGTGCAAAATTAATAATTGTGACTTTTCGCTCCTCCTTTTTAATTTTTTTTATTTACAATTATCAACTATAGTAGAAACCCCGATTATTTAATAAACTCTCTAAGATATTATTTTGGGATTGCCCCAACTCTGTGGGATAGAATGCTAAATTAATCATTCAGGCTTTTTTCTGTTTTTTTTTTTTTTTTTTTTTGGCAATTATCAACTACGCTACCTATAGATTATTTAATGGATGACATCAAGTCCAAGCATCACTTAATTACAAGGGAAACTTTTTTAATCTTGAAGTAAAAATTCAAAAACACCCTAGGTGGTTTTGTTAAGAATGGCTAATCTTGGAGTAGGAACCTTTAACGGTAACATGGATCCATATTGTTGTTGAGAAACTACAGCTTAGAGTTTCATGATGTTGGTTGAGGAACCAAGTAGATTACGATCACGTGTGTAATGCTGTTGGACAATTATGCCCCTGCATTATCTATAGATTGCTTGCTCTTCCATTCTGTTATTAGGCATGATACAGGCCACAGAGATCTAATTAGATGCCGTAATTTTTCCTTGAAACAGTTAACATGATTTTGTATTATAGACAAGAATGAAAGTTGAATATTAAAAGTCAAGAATCAGTGTAAAA
>JADFUC010000481.1:0-88782 GCA_019722365.1 Lithospermum erythrorhizon | reverse complement strand
TGAAGTTACGTATTGCTAATTTTAATGATGTTTTTATAAATTTCCTCTTCTCATTTTTACTACTCCCTCAGCTTTTACTGTCAGTTTTCTACTATTTCGGTACACATTGCTGAAAAGAAAAATAGTCAAAAAAATGCATTGAAATGAATGACAAACAATTAAAACAATATCATTGGTTGATTGTTAATTTAAAGAAAAAGTAGTCAAAATGATTGAAATTGTAAAAATGCTATTTATTATGCTAAAACGACAACTAAAAAAATAGAGGCAGTATTACATATTTTATATTGACATCACACTAAATCGCCAGATACAAAAGATTCTACGATGACCAACGAATTCGCATGCACCTGACCGTATATCGATACTTGGGCCATATATAAAGATAGACAGTTCATTGTTATGCATTTCCCATTAATACCTTGTAGCTAATTGTCAAATTGGCCCCAACAATGACACGTAGTTACGCTTATCCTCGATAATGCATTAATAACGTCAGACTTTGTATCCCCGACACAAGGCACTCTGCCGCACTTCGGCCTGCCGTATAAGAACACACTTTTTCCATTAAATTTAGACTGCATCAATAAGATCAAAACGTAACACCATGCTACTATCTGCACCAAAAGATCATTTTCACAATTAACTGGAAACACATCATGCATGAGTCCAGAATGTTAGCAACAACGTCAAGAGTGTTTTGTTTATAGTTTAGCCAATAAGCAAATTCACCATGTAGTACTTTACTCATTATATATATCAATCACACAAAACTCCATGAAACCACTTAGACGTTAATGAATCATGGCTTCAGCCAAACACGTTTTCCTTTTCTTATTTGTTTTAATGTGTTTTAACTCTTGCCTATTCGCATATGATCCTCCAAGACTCCGAAACTGCAAAGCTTCGGAAACATATACTCCCTCTGTCCAACTTTAGTTAGGACTAATTTTTATATTGAGTATTCAATTTTAGTTGTTCAATTTCTAAAAAAAATTATGATATTCTGTTTTTATCCTCATTTAATAAATAATCTATATAAGATAACAAAGATTTAAACTTCAATCTACTAAATTACAAACATAAAACGACTGCAAACAAACAACTAAACAAAATGTATTTGGTAATACGACAATGATGGGCACGATCGATATTAAACGGTTTAAACTCGACTATATACCATGTGCTCAACCCATTTATTAAAAAATACTAGTGCTCAAAGCCGATCCCAACTAAACTCTCGATCGGCAGGAAGACATAAATCCTTTCATCAAGGGCATGCAGCAAAATCTGGTGGCAAAAATGATAATGATGAAAGAGATGGCACCACCAACGTGACTGAAAACGACATGGACTCATCGAGGCATGATTGTGGTGACCGTCGAAGTCCATCTAATGAAGAAGGAATTCCATACATACTTATATGCTGGAAGAGTAATCATGGATGGAAAAGAAGATGATGATGTCAGTAAAATCTATAGCCCTCATGCCATTGGTGACTCAAAAGAAGAACACAATGATCAGGTAGAGATCAAATCCTTTCAGAAAACAAAATTATCCCCAAGCTTTTTAGTGAACCTTTGCGACATTGATGTGTTAATGAACCGAACCCCTTGGTGCAATGAGATCAGTTTTTATATTTCAATAGATGCTTCGAATAAACAGGACAGAAACTTGATGCTCCTTAAGAGCTCAAGTCTCTAATCACTGACAAGCATTCAGTCAGTGCAAACAAGAGAATATACTGTACCGAGAAACTCTTTTCCCAGTTATGAAGCTACAAACTCAAAGGGACATACCCTGAGTGGCCAGCTACACTCCACTTGTAATGTAAAATTGATACCAAAATAACAAAGAGTGGGAAAATTATTAGCCTAATTTTAATGTCATAAACTTTAATTAAAAGTACATCGAAAGACCAAGAAAAAAGGAATCAGGATAACGGATGAATTCCTGAACAAGGCCTCTAGCACTTTAATTCTAGTAGCATAAAATGGTTGGTATTTTATGAAGAAACACTATTATATCAGCTGTTGGGAGCTACTACTCATCTTCTACTCGACATCTTCAACGCCTTTCAACTCATTTTCACTGAAAAGATATGATCCTCCTGAATGGGAACATCCTTCAGCTGCTGTGATAAAACATCTGCAATTGCTTTTCTTGCAGCAGTTGACTGATCAGAGTCTACAACTTTCTCCTCCTCAGGAACATTGTCATTCGCTTCCTCCGATAATGGTTCTTCAGACAAATCATCTTCTAGCTTTGGTGGTGTAACAAAGAAAGGTATCTTGCCCCTCTGCCAATCGTGGAGAACCATCTTTGCAACAGTCATAAAGTCAGGTTCCCCTCCCTAAAAGATATATAAGTCAAATTCAGTATCAATTTAAAGAAGGCAACTCAGCATAAATGTGCTATTATGCCCTTTCTATATAGTTAAATAAGAGTATTAGGGAAAACATATGTGTAAACAACAGAAGCTGACAAATTCATAATGCTATACTACTATGAGAGATGAAGTGGAAAATTATTGTTAAATAAGGAGATGGGCCATTATTCTTGCAAAAAAAGAAAAGAATTTTAAGTATAGCAAGTTTAAACTTTTTAAGGAAAATTACGAAGTCTTTTGAGGGAGTTTTCTTGATGTTATTAACTCCGACAGAGAAAAGCCTACCTTCAGAAATTTGCCTGATGACTTGCACAGTTGAAGAAGAAAGTCATTTTCGTCCTTCCTGAGGATGACATGATATAAGACTATAATGATGAAAATGAAGAAACAGACGACAATAGAGTTGGATGATTTTTCTTGCTAAATAACAATTGGTGAAAAAATCCATAGTCCAAATCACAGGAAAAAAATCGCATACCAATCTTTAATCTTGTATGCTCTCTGTAGATGCTCCTTCTTAACACGTTGCAGAACTTCACCTATGTGCTCAGAAGCATCGTGTAGGTTTGTGACACGAACCTGAATGCATGCAAAGAAAGCAAGAAACTTGAACACTTAAACCCAGCATGATACACATGTTAACATGATTAGTCCCACACATAGTCACCGGATTCCCTCAAACTACTGGCGAATCCCATATCCGATTCCTCGTCCCGGATTCCAGTACGATTCGGAGCCAAAGAGGAGAAAAATAACACTCAACATAGATGAGGGAGAATGTGCAATTCACCAAAACAAGTGAATGAAGAAAAGAGATGTGAATAGAATGGGAGAGGGGGGAGGGGGAAGAGAAGAGGAGAGGCAAAACTATGGTTTCTTTATGTTTAAGCAAGTGGTTAAATAATTGAAATATGACTTTAATCCATTGAACAACAATCATTAATCAATAATTATAATGAACATGAAATCTTTATTTTAAATGTTCATTTATGAAAATTAAGACAAATTTAAATATAAATAAAATAATTAATTAATAAGTAAATAATAAAATAACATTCCCCGTTCCAGGTAACTATGGTCCTATAGCCTTATCAGTCGTCACCCAAGCACACCTATGTTTAATATTAATCATGTTTTGGTAAGTAGTAACATCACAATGTACATAAGAAACAGAATTGGATGTCTCCGGGTTCTTCCTAATTCTTTTACGAATCTAAAATAAAGGAGAAAAAAAGGCAATTGCATAAGTATCTACATACCACGCCCTTCAAGACAATATCAGTCTCCGAATCATTGTTCTGATAAACAACTCCTGGGCAATCAATTAAAAATATCCTCTTTGTGAGTGTTATATACTGCCACACTTTAGTCTCACCTGGTATAGGGGCAACCTTGCACACCTATTTTCAAATCAGAACTGTGTTAGCGGTTAGCCACAAACAATCATATGAGATGAAATAAAATGATGTATAGCCATGTATAAATGTGCAAAGCTTAGTTGAAATACTGGCATCTTGGTTAGGTAGAAGTGAAATGGAAAATAGATAGAACAGCGATGTAGATATAATAAACAAGCTCTGGAATCTGGAATCAGTTACATCATATTGATAAAAAGAGAACCATGACTAGGTAATCTCAAAAAACAGGAACCCCACAGACTATATTAAACTAAATGAGTTTTCCGAGAAATATTGCAGTAAGGTTCTTGAAGCAAAGTTACAAAGTGAAGTAACTACCAAGGAAATCGTTACTCTCTTTGCAAAAAAAACGAAAAACAAAACTACATTTTGCAAAAGCATCGCATGCTTCATAATCAGTAAAAAAAATTGCAGCCAACGATAAAATTGAGATACAGAAAATATGTACAGTATTAAGAGAATTCTGATCTGAGTAAGAAAAGATCAAGATTCAAGATGATGCAAATATATTAGTATGGATAAAACATGGTGGGTAGAGATGTGCAGAGATTGATAACAACTTCACTTCAGATCATCAAGAGATTATTACATTCTTTGTGCGCAATGTGTTGATAACCGAAGACTTTCCAACATTTGGATAACCAACAAACCCAACCGATATTGCTTGTTTGTCACTCTTTAGTCGAGCAAACTGTCTCAGTACAGACATAAGAGAGCCCTGAAGAACACACACAGGAACAGAAATATCATTTTGCCACCAAGACAGGAGAAAATATGTTAAATGGACTACATAAGCATGTACAATGACATATAAATAACACTTGAGTGAACTAAACATTCTATAATTCTAAAGCAATATTATTGAGTTTCAAATAATAAGAAAAAACTTCAACATTAAAATGAGATGTGAATTACTTAATCAATTGCTGTCCATGGTAGGTAATTTTTCTTAAAGATTCTTGTGCAGAATTTGAAATGCAAAGGAACAATTTGAATACCTTTCCAAAAGACTTGTTAATGCTTGCATGAAAGGCCAGAGTAGGATATTCTTTGGATAGTAGTCTAAGCCATCCTTTTGTAGCCCAAGAAGGGACCAAATCACACTACAACATTAATGATCAGGGTCATATACTGATGCACATTAACAGTGATAAAGTCTACATCAGAATGCAAGAAATATACAAAAAAGGGACTTTACAGTGAAGGACAGACCTTGTTGAGCAGGAAGACCATATGCTTATGTTTGCAATGCTCTTTCAGATGCCTCTCCAAGTGATAGCATCTCGTTCCTTGAGGATCTCTTGCGTCCAAAACCTGTCCAACAATCACATTTGCTTAGCTCATGACTTTCAATTTGCTTATGCATTAGGACAGTGGATAACCCCAGCAATTAGTGGTGATAAGACTTGGCTTGGTTTGGTTTGGTTTTATTAGGACAATGGATAAACTTATACTCCGTACTTATTCATAAGAGGCATGGCACACTGATACGTTGAATAAATCTATGAAAGGATAAGAAAAAAGGCTACTAATGAAACTGTATTAGCTAAGTCTGTTGCATGCTTAATTATCCCAAAGAGATTCAGTGTATAGAAAAAGTTTCTAACCTGGACAACAACATCTGAAGAATCTATCACTTTGTAAAGCTCGCCCCATATGCGTTTACTTTGTCCTTTCTCAAACATTGTGTGCCTCACTAGGTCTCTAAACCCATCTTCATTTCCATCAGTAGACAGGCTATCAACATGTTTCTTTTCAAACCCATCTAAGATTAATGCAAGGAATGTAATGAAAACAAACTAATTTCTTTACCAACTGAATCTCAATAAATAGGTATCAGTAAAAATACCTTGAGATGAATCTGCTTTCTTCAATAATGACTCATAATCTGACGCAATCAAATTTGGGCGCTTCCTCTTATTATTAGGTCCAAATGCATCAGCAAATGGCTGAGTATCAAGAAGGTGGACTCTGGCTTGCTGAAAATCCATAATTAAAAGGAAAAAGAAGCTATTCAAAGATGAAGATGAAAAGAAAACAATGATAAAATTCAAGATATATAACCTCATACAGTGCAAACGAATTGATGACAAACACTGGAACCTGTTTGTCTCACGATAGAAGCAAGGATTGGATATTAAAAGTATACAAATGATGCAACAACATCGAAGAAAATAAATTAAAAGTCACAGATGTCTAAATGCATATATGACTTTCCTCTGTAATCCATCCAACATTCCATCAGAAGAGCAATAATCGGAGGATACATTACAGGTAAAACCTCATTACTTAAATCTGTTCAAAATGCAAATGACTAAAACTCTAAGTATACATTATCTCGGGATAACTACCGAACATGTACAAACTCATTGGCTTCACTAATTATACAAAAAAGTTGATACCTTCTGATGGTCATTAAGCAGAGACATTGGGATCTTTCTTTCCTTCAACAGTACATCATAATTGTTAGACAACCGACATTGCAGTTCTTCACGAAAAAATTCAAGCTCCTTCTGTTTGATAACTTTGGTAGGTACTGAAAATACCAGAAATCATCAAAATTCAATAAAACCAATTTTCAACAATATAGGTGACCCCCAATTGATAAATTATCGATTAATACATCAAATATCAATCCATCAAAAACAAGTACTCCCTTCATATAAAAAAATAGTCTAGTTTGATTTTCGATGACAAAAAATAACAAAATTTGTTTCCTTAATTGACTAACATAACTTGATTAGAATAAAAATTATAACCTTTTTATTAATAAAAATTATAATAACCTTCAAAGTAAACTAGGTTCAAGACATAAATTTTTGATCTTTTTTCAAAATATTATACAACATCTACCTAAAATATCTATGTTCAAAATATAAAAAGTCTAACTCAAAATTTAAAATCAGACAATTTTTTTAGGTGAAGGTAGTATATGAATGAATCAAACTAATCAAGCATATCTCAGAGTCATATAAACCAACTCGTGTACTTTATCTATCGTACAATAATTTTTGATTAATTTGGAATACAACAGATCAAAAATCAATCGCGGAGCAGAAATAATATGCATGCATGTATATTTTCACTCAATATTATACACAAATATAAGTTCAAAATTTTAATAAACCAACTGGTATGCTTTATTTATTTGAAATTATTATTTGGAAGACAATACATAAAAAATGAATGGAGCTGAAATAATTATATGTATATTAATCATGAAACGTACTAAACCACGAGGGGCTAGGTTGGATTCTGGTAGAAGGAAGCTTAGATGATTGTAAATCGTGCTTTAAGATGTGTCCCTTGCTGTCTCTTTTGGGTCTGGTGTTGTACATCTTAAGCCGCCGTATTGTGGCGGCGCTACGGCTGCCGTCACCGTCGCTGTCACCTTTTTTGATTTTCTTGCTATTATCTCTATTATTAACGTCCAATGAGTGTTTTGCTTTTACAGATGACATTATCACTTTCTTCTTCGACATTTTATACAAAATTCTGCAAACAAAAAGCTTCAAAACCAAATGCAATATCCAAATATCAAAACCAATAACAATATCCAAATGTAAGAAGTGCATATATTCCAGAAACAAGTAACAAGAAGAAACTCATGATCGAAAAAACTATTTTGATGGATGTGCTAAACGAAATGATGCATCTTTTCTTACGATTTCCTAAAACATACATATGTAAATCTATTGTTTTAAGTTTTTGTGGACTAGAGGTCATCATCATTCCAGAATGCATAACCCAAATCAAAATACACTGTATGATGATTTGATTTCTTTTTGCTGAAAACATAGTAAAAAAAAAGGGATATTTTGTTCGGAAACAATAAACTCAATGTTTTAAAATATACCAACCTTTTATTTGATAGTTTAGAGTTGACTTGAGGGTTTAAACTAATACAAGGTTTTGTTGAGAATTGAGCGGGAGAGGGAGGGGGTTTGAGGAGAATGGGGGTGGTGCCACTGGTGCGGCGCTTGAGGGGGAGAGGGAGTTTGAGGAGAAATGGAGGACAATAGGGTTTTGTTTACTCTGTTACTAACTTTACTAACTTAGAATATTAGGTTTTGTTTTAATGTCAAACCTGATTTGGTTATAATCCTGGGCTTGCTGACCAATAACCTGTGATTCTATCCGAAAACTTTAAATTTGAGCTTATAATAAAAAACCTGGTCCGATCGTTCTTATATCCAAAAAATCCATCTGACCTGATCTCGCTTTTTTTTTTCGAGCCCTGGCTAGGGTACTAAGACTATCCGTTAGGCTGCCACCTGGAGCACTTCTCTCCCCGCCACATCAGCTTTAAGACTTCAAATAACACCCACTTTTTTAATACCACAAAGAGGAGCCATTATTCAGTGCTAAATTAATTCCTCTCCTTCCACATCACTCCAACATATACCCTAATTATATTTTTCTATTTCTCTTTTATTTATTTCATATACATAATTATTAAATTTATAATACAATAAATAATATTATAATTTTTTTAAAAATATATTTTTAATAATTTTAATATTTTAATTATTTTTAAAATATTTTAATTTTTAATATCAAGAGAAGTTGATTAAAAGAAGAATAAAAAAGCACAGAAAATCCTCGATTTTTTTTTGCGTCCAACGACACAAACTTAGCTTATTTATAGAAATTTCTAAAAATAAAAAATAGTGGTGTACTTTTTTTTTTTTTTTGCTTAATTATTGTGTAAAAAACAATTTAAAAATGAGGTGGAAAAAAAATTGCCAACTGAAGACGCCGACACGCCGCTACCGCAATGCCACATGTGTCGCTATAATGGACGGCCGCCACTTTTTTGTTTTTTTTATTTACTCAAGGGCCCATCGAAATAGCTAAATAAAAATTTGCTCCCTGATCAAATTTTGGTCCTTGCCCCACGGTCACCTCGATACACTAATCGATCTTCTCGCTGCCAAGTGAAACGATCCCCTCGACACCCTAATCGATCCCCTCGGCCGCATTACATAGCTTCCAAAGAATTATTTAGTATCAATAATACTAAGTGGTCAAATTAGTAATTCTACGCAAAGCTCCACCTCACGCTGCCTCACCCAACCCCTCCCTCTATCGACTCAACACTCTTCCCCCCTCCCCAACTTCCCACCACCATCGACTAGCATTGGCGCCCGCCTAAGACCACCATATTCGCGAACGAGATCGCGTAAATCGCACTCGCCGTGATTGATTCGGGATTATAAGTAGCAAGTTTTTTATTTAAAATTTTCATTATTTTAATTATTGGAACGAACCTCTAATTTGTTATTTCAATTGATTTAATAATTGTATGAAACTTAATTTGTAATTTCAATTGTTTAGATTATCAATGAACACGAATTCTAATTTCAATGGATTAATCATTATATGAACCATATACTAATTTCCAATTTCCAATTTCAATCATATACTATTACATTATGTTTGCTATTTTAAAGGTTTCAGTAATGCTTTTTCATTATACCACGTTTCAATTGTTAATCATTCTTTTTCATATAGTAGAATGTGGATTGTTTGAGGTTATGTTACGAAGTCGATCGTATATCAATGCAATGCATATTCATCAAGGTTAACAAACAAGTTCACAACAACCATGCATTCAACCTAATCCTCATAAATATTCATTTGTCAAAAATTTATTTTTACGTTGAATTTTCCTCTCAGACATATCGATGGAATTATAAAAAGAAAAGCTTTAATTCTTTCTTGTAGTGCCTTTGAAAATCTTCTTCTTTCTACCACGTTTCTACTATATTGTGGCATATTAAGTGCCTAAGAATATATTGTGTTAAATTCTCTGTATGATGTCATAAGATTTATATTTCCTCATTATGCCACATTTCTAGTATATCACAGGGCATAATAACTTGTTTTAATTTTCTATAACAAATGTGGTAATACGGCGGTCAAAAGGTATTTAATTTATTATAATTGAAATTACAATTATTTATTATGCATGGGAAATCAACGCATTTTAAGAATATGAAATATTTTTCTACAATCAACTATTCTATAAACTGTCAAGACAAAGAATTGTTATTACATAATTATTGAGGTAAAATAAAGAGTTACTATCATAAATAAAGAATTAGCCATTAGAAACAAAAAATTATTATCGAAACATGAATACATCAGAACGACTCCACCCCTGCTCGGCCGCCCGAGGCTAAGATCATTAACAACCTCAGATACCCGAAGAAATACCAATCGAATATGAATAACTAATACGGGCTCACCGACATTATCAAAGACAAAACTCTGTCCATCGCGCTGTCTTAAACAACAACATATCTAACAAACAATGTATAACAAAATACAACTAATTCAATAATACAACTCAAAGCGATACAAGAACTGAAAACAACATGTAGTGCACACAACCAGTACTCCCTCAATAAAAAATAATATATGTCACACAAGTCTCGAAATACACAGTCGACATCAAAAGTGGGAAACCACCGACAGGCTTCCCATGCCACCACCACAAGAAGTAGAAACAACGAGTGAATCCACCTCCACAAATAGTACACATACGAGTAATCCACCTCCAAATCATACATATACGAGGAATCCACCTCCAAATAATACACATACGAGGAATCCACCTCCAAATAATCGATGAGGGCCCAATTCTCCATCCTCCCGGACATCGAGGCATTTTCTACACCTCTCAATACGATATCACACCAAACCTCCCGAATCCACCTGGCTACCCACACAATATGCATACACCAAACCTCCCGGCCTGGGTCACCACCGCCTCCCAAGTAAATAACAAACAAAAGCACCGTAATACATCTCCACACGTATTACACACACAACAATACGCCCACACACACAAAGACAAGCGCACAACACACATGGCATACCCACAATCTCATAACATGAATCATATTCACAACTATCTCATAATATAAATCATAATCACCACTATCTCATAATATGAATCATAATCTCAATTATCTCATAATATAACTCATAATCACAATTATCTCATAATATCAATCAAAATCTCAATTATTTCATCATATGAATCATAAATCACAATTTTCACGTAATATCAATCATAATCTCACAATACACATGTCAAAATAGTTCCATGACAAAACACATGTAAAATATATAACATAATATATATGAAGGGTTCCCATCGTGAGATTTGTACTCACCTCGAGCCAAAAGCAATAATGATAACTCTGCGTATCCACGCAGCCAGGCCCACCAACTCCTATTCAAAGAAATTATACATTATACACATTCGCAGGAATAACTCTTAACATCTATTTAAACCCTGAGTATTATACCACATCTCACATTTCAAATTAACTTTTAGTAATCATCCTATCCCCGAAATTAGTATACACTTCTAAAATTCCAACTTAACTATATTCAATTTACCAACTTCATAACTCTCAATATTCAGTCATCACTTTATTATCCCAACAATAACACGTTAGTCACATTCCAATCAATCCAACAATCAATCGCCAACTAATTAACCCATTATAATCAACCTTTAGTTCAAAAACCTAATTACTACTCAACTTGGAATAACCTTAACTCAACAATATCCTCTACCAATCAACCCTTCAAACATCCAAATTATATCTAAAACAAATATTAAAGTTCCATAACATCATCGTACAATTTAATGAAACTTAGAAAAAGTCAACTGATCCAATCAATACACTTCAACCCCAAAAACGAAGTATAATCACTACCACTCACATATTTCAAGCTAGAGATTTCTATAACATTTCAACATTTTAAAACTCAATTCCTCAAAAGTAAACCTATCAATTTCTACATTTCAACCTCCAAACGATTGTCATAACCTCTAATCATCTAATCTAAAGCTTCCAGATTTATCCATACGTATCATTTTGAAAGCCCCAAAATCATGTCAAAAATCAAATAAAAGTCAACTCTTCAAAACTCAAGAAATATCTCAAAATATTCAACCTTTCTTACCTTGATTCAGTAGAGGACGGTAGTGGGAAGATGAAAACCAACCTTTTATGTCTTCGAGCCACAGCGAATTCAAGAACGGAAGAAAATTCCTTTGGCAAGGGAGAGTACCAATCGCCAAAGTAGAGGAACGGGAAATAGGAATGGGTTTTTGTGGACGGTAATGAAGCACAATGCGGTAGCGAGATATTAAGGATTGCAAGGCCCGCTTTTATTTCATGTTTATTTCTCCACTTTTCGCATTTCTAAATCTCATGAAAACTGCATTCCAAATGTAAAATTTTCCATGACATAAACCATTACTCATATAATACTGGGCCTCTGTGACATCAAATTATTTACACTATCTCGGTCTAACCACAAACCGAATATGCAACACATTTCACCGCTAAGCGCACTGGTTATTTCCATTCTACCCACCTTTATAAAATTTCTCAAGGCCCCCTCGAAATTTACTCAAAACCGTGTCCGGCCTTATCATCTCAATTCACCTTTCAATACGCTCTTATTACCGAATATCATGACATCTTGTCACCCAATCACATTCTCCCAACATAGTCATTGACTTCAGAGATCGCGTACTACCTCGTAAATACATTCACAACATACCCTGAATATTAACTTACTGCAACTGGATATTATACAATCTAATCATATCATAATCATCGCACGTCATACAGCCCAACTACGATATACGTCCTCTCATATCTCATATTACACCAACAACCATCAACTCATATTTTATCATGTTATCAATATCATAAATCAACCATCAATAATACCACTCAAAATCAATATCCATATCACCGATATCACCGTATCCAAAATCAATATCCATATCACCGATATCACCGCATCCACCTCGCATTCATATCACCGATATCGCCTCGTATCCACTCAAGTAACACATCTTAACCATAAAGCTATCATTATTCAATTTCACTCAAAGCATATATACCCCCCCGGGTTCGGCTGTTAACATCATATACCTCCAGTCTTACTACGATTTATCAGCATCCGATTTCCCACATGATAATTCCAACAACATGTGTATATATATATCATCCATGCTACAATGTCAACCGATCATTCACACCACCTGCTTGATAATCCCCCTATCATAACAACTTATTACTTTCTCCAATAGCTATCAATATCCCCCTTTTCGAATAATCTCACTCCCACTGTCTCAGTTTCTAATCTAATTGAAAATTTCCAATCTACCATATTCTCTTCATCACACTTCTCGCTTTGAACTTTCATACCAACAAGTATCGCCAACGTGCTTCTACCCACATAATAGTTGACATTAACAATGTATCACTTTCTATATTTCTTAGTCATCATTCTTCCATAAGATTTCATTTAATCCTTATTCCTACTTGGCTATATATTATAGTATTCACCTTAATGTCATTCCTTCATTAATTTAATCTATCGAAAGTTATTTCCAAATAGAAGTCATATCAAGTTCCATTCTTCCCTCAGAGTTCTTCATCACCTTCTTAGAGTCATTTTTCCTTTCCTCTCGCCTCATTTAACAATATTTGAATTCAACATTTCTTCAATAGCTTCCGCGCCATCCTAACATCGTCAGAGGTTATTATTACCGTGAGCAACTTTCCTCTTAGTTAAATTATCATCTCTGTTAACTCAGGTCTTACACCTCAATACGTCTTATATCCTCATACAATAGTCACTACTTCCGATAAGGCCTTATAATCGGGTTCAACACATAACATTCTCACCTATCGTCCACATAAAATTTGTACCACGCTTTATATCATGATTCAACCTTACAGGGAAAACTTGTAGATCTACTCATAACAATTCAATTATCATCCTTATTAAGCATCTCTCCGAATCCATCAACCAGAATCATAAGTGTGAATTTCTCAGTATCCTCTAGAGTTATGGGTCAACGACCTCTGTCTTCCTCTCATGATACCAATTATTCTCAAGTCACAATACACCTCAAAACTACCAAGTCTCACATTATACAACCATAACGAGTTCATCCCCATAATTATCCTCCTGACTTATTAGTGCAACATATATATTACCATACTTGCTAATACTCCATTGCCCCTTTGGGATTTGTCAACCTTCATCTACACTCAGTAGTCCATTAATTCAAATCTTTAGAACTAACATTAGCGCATAACCTTCATTAATTTCCATCATACTATCCCTTAAACAACAAATTTCCATTTATGACCCGACACATTAACCATCATATTTCTCTTATGAGTGAGATTCCAAGATTCATTGATATTCCGTTACTAATTCCCACTAATTTTTCCTTACTATTGATCCAACTTCCTCCGAACGAGCCGGTATTTCAAGTCTTATAATTTACGAGAATTTCACTTTATAACCTCAACTCATCCTGAAAAAATTTATCCTCAACCCTTTCAATCGAACACAATCGCCATCACCGCCTTGTAAACTCAGATAATATCCAAACATTTTACTCCCCTTATCACCTTGAATGTCGTAGTCCTCATTCCTAACGAAGAAATCAGATCCGTACCTTTGATTCATTTAACCTTTAACCTTCTTAGCCATTTATTCAATGCCTCTTTAACCATAATTTACGAGATTTACCCTTATAACTCTACTCAACTCAAGTAACCATAATTTATGAGATTTTCCTTGACTACTCGAACAACCAAAATTGCACCATTAATTAAATCTTCTATATTCCAACTATTATCAAATTTATATCATAATTTCATACTTTCTCCTTTCAATTCATACCTGTTACAACTCCACGTATCCTACACCAGCATAACATATACTCCACATATCATACCTTCCCATGGTTCTATTCCGTGCTTCACGTTTCCTCATAATGCGATTATACACAACTTCATCATACATTAACAACCACCAAAAATCTCGTTTCAACCTAATCTCAATCATGTTCAGAATTACAAAATTTCCCTATTTATCGCCTTTTAAATAATATATCACCCTTCTCGGCTAACATCCTTGCCTTAGCAAAATTATTCAACACTATATATCCAGCTTCCCAAAGTTTTATTACCTCGAAAGAACGGGTCTGCACTCTAATTTGGTATACTACACCTGCCCGAGACAACTTCAACTCGCTCTCACATCTTACGCTCTCGCTAATTGCATTCCTAATCTTCATCTCGATAATTTTCTCATAAAGTTCCTCCAACTGTATATCAACTAATTCCTCCTTAAAATAATTCTTCTTCCCTCGAACTTACTAGACCAGTCGTTATCGATTTTCCATTTCACTTAAATGTTTATTTATTCATACAACCAAGCATCTTTCTTCCTTCCATGGTCCCGGAATTTCCATCATTCCACTTACATCTTTAAGGCAACACTCAACAACTTAATCGTCATAACATCTCTGCGGGGACAAGTTTCCATTTCAACTTATCCTTAATCCCTCTTAGTATTCATCGAGATAGAATTTCCAATATCAACCTATTACTTATTAATTCTCTCGTGATATTCTCTCCTTGCCTCCTCATATTCATACTCTACAATCGACAACAAGATTCATTAACTTACTTATCTTCCCAAGTGGTCGATCCTTATACTGCCAACTACAAATTAATTTCTCTCTCTACCCTAACACTGGCCCAACCACCATAATTATCACCAACACTCTTTCCACCAATTGCTTCAAAGCACCGATTTAACTTCACGCATCTAAGTGATCAACAATCTTATACCACAATCACTAGACATTCTTTAACACTCTTAGATTTATATAAATATCTCAACCACTTCCTAACAACTCCAATCTGTCAGATTCCTTCCCAACATCCTCGCGACATCTCTTTCTCTCCAACCAAATTCCAACAAATCTACCCATATCTTAAAGACCTCATTTCCACACATTTCGACTAATTCACATCCTTGATAACAACCGTTATCCGCAGTAAAAGATAATCTAATCAACTTCAACGAACCCACTATCCGCATAAGATCATCAATGACAACATGTAAGTGCTCTTCTGGCTAATCCAACTTTAATTCTATACTATCAAAAGTTTATTAACCGTTTCACTTTTAAGGCCAAATAACAATCCAATACGATTCATCTCTTAACCTTCCCTAAGTGGCGCCACACGCAATTAATTTAAAATCTTCCAGTAGCATCCTCACCAAATAATCCACAACGAAAAGAAATATAAATTCGACTCCACAAGACTCAAATATACCAACTTCCCAACCTAGGCACACATAACCACACAAAGACACTAAAGACCCTCGAACCTAGGCTCGATACCAAAATCAGAACGACTCAATCTCCTGCGTGTTTCTGCCACCCCGAGGCTAAGTATCATTAACAACCCGTACACCAGAGTCACTAACCGATGGATATAATAATCAATATAACCTCACGTACTAACAAAGACATAACTCCCTATTCCACGCGACGTTCCAACAACATATCCAATAAAACAACAAACAAATGTAATACCAATCTACCTTAATAATAATACAACGAACGATACACAAAAAATCCAAAATAAAAACATGTGCAAAAGCATGACAAATGCATCTCTCAAATCTAAATAAAATACACAAGTCTAAAAATATGCAAAATCGACAACAAAAGTGGAACGACCGACGAGGACTTCCTATGCCACCACCGCCTCATCTATGATTTTCACGCACCGCTATACGCATCCCCTGCCACCACCTCAATCATCACTCCTGCACTCCAGGCACAAAACGCCCGCCCATAGAGAATTTTTGAAAACATTTAAAAATAGACACCTAAATTTTTCAATTTTTTTATGAAAAATAAAAAATATTTTAATCCTTTCACATAGTAATTCCAGGTTTATTTTTTGGAACAAAACATTTGAAAATCGTGACACTAAGCTTTTAAGACATAATCACTTTGACAAAGAATTTATTAAATAATTTTATTAAACACATTCAACTATTCTAATTATCTAAATTCATACCTCATTTTCTAACTACAGACTCGACAAATATTTTTACATTAGTGGCCAAAATTTACTCAAAAACAACCTTATCATCTTCCCCACCCATTCTACCTTTCTTTTCCTACTAATTCCCCAAATTAAAGCTTACCATTTGAGAAGTTTACTCATGTGGAAGCCTCGATTTCCAATTTATACAAAACAATCAAAAGTGAAAGATTATAATTGGAGCATATAAATGGCAGAGCACCACAACCTTAAAGCAGAATAATAATACAATGGCAATTGTTTCTCTTATTACTAATTCAATCACTCATTCTACTAATATTTTTTCTCCTCCTTCAAATTTAATGCCCAATTTAAGAAAAAGCTCTTCAACTCGCATTCTTATTATTGTCCAACTCCGTGAAACAACCCAAAAAAATTTCAAGGTGAATTACTTTATAATCGTATAATCATTTTTAGGCGTTATGCGCAAGGGCCGTGGTGCTGGTCAGGTAGTTATTTGTTGTTAATTTTATTTTAATTACCCATCTAATAATATTATAAATGTAACATTTTTGTCATGACCAATTTTTTGCGAATATTGTCTATAAAAAATTAATTTTTGTTGTAAAATGCATCCGAATTTTTTGCCAATTTTCCTCCAAAAAATCAATATTTCTACTACGACTAACTCAAGCTGTTAAGCGACCATTTAGAAGTCAAAAGCACAAAAATACGACTTTCGAAATTTAATGTGCTAAAAATACACACCCTGCGCTTATTCAAAGATCAGCTATGTGATTCATTCAAATATTCTCGAGATCAGCGAGCCCGTAGTAGTGAAATTTTTTTGACTCGATCCCATCACATATATTCACATACTTATATATATATATAACATATGCATATTCATTTGGGCGGAAACAAAGCCTCGACACACAAAGTTACTTCAAATGAGTGAAATCCACCTCCACAAATAGTAAACAAACGAGGAATCCACCTCCAAAAATAAGACATACGAGGAATCCACCTCCAAATAATCGTGACAGCCTCCACTCCATCCTCCCACCGAGGCCACACTCCCCCAACGCGCATATCACACCAAACCTCCCGAATCCACCTGGCTACCCACACAATATGCACACCACACCAAACTCCCGGGTTCGGTCACCACGCCTCCGCAAATAACAAACAAGGCAATCAAAATACATTTGCACACAGCCACACACACAACACACAGCCACACACATCACAAGTAATACAAAGACACGTGTATAACCACAACTTACAATACTTAATCATACTCTCAACGATCTCATAATATAAATTATAATCACTAATATTCATGATACGTAATCATAATCTCAATTATCTCATAATAATATAACTGATAATCTCAATTATTTCATCATATGAATCATAAAATTAGAATTTAAGAACATGTAATATCAAATCATAATCACAATACACATATCAAAATAGTCCCATGACAACACATGCAAATTATATAACATAATATATATATGAAGGGTTCCCATCGCGAGATTTCAGACTCACCTCGAGCTCAAAAAGCAATAATGATAACTCCACGCAGCAGTCCAGCTCAACTCCTATTCAAAGAAATTATACATTATAACACATTCCGTAGAATAACCTCTCTTAACATCTATTTAAACCCCGAGTATCATACCACATCTTACATTTCAAATTAACTTTTAGCAATCATCCTATCCCCGGAATTAGTATACACTTCTAAAATTCCAACTTAACTACATTCAATTTACCAACTTCATAACTCCCAAAATCGGTCATCACTTTATTATCCCAACAATAACACGTTAGTCACTTTCCAATCAATCCAACAATCAATCGCCAACTAATTAACCCATTATAATCAACCTTTAGTTCAAAACCCAATTACTACTCAACTTGGAATAACCTAACTCAACAATATCCTCTACCAATCAACCTCAAAACATCCAAATTATAAATAACTATAATAAAGTTCCATAACATCATCGTACAACTTTAAAAAAACTTAGAAAAGCCAGTCCCATCCAATCAATACACTTCAACCCCTAAAATCAAGTATAATCACTACCACTCGAGATGGTTTCAAAGTTCTCAGAGAATACTTCCCTCTATAACATTTCAACCCTTTAAAAAACTAAATTCCTCAAAAGTCAACCAAAAGTCAACCTTATCAATTTCTACATATTTCAACCTCCAAAATCGATTGTCATAACCTCTAATCATGTCATCTAAGTCTAGACGATCCATATGTATCATTTTGAAGTCCCAAAATCAAGGTCAACAAAAATCAAATAAAAGTCAACTCTTCAAAACTCAAGAAATATCTCAAAAGATTCAACCTTTCTTACCTTTGATTCGTGGCGAGACGGTAAGCATTTAAAAATCAACTTTATTGTCTTAAGCAACAAAAGAATCGGGAAGCGAAACGGAAGAAAAAAATTCATGCAAAGAGGGTACCAATCTACTATAAGAGGAAAGATAGGGAACGGGTTTCAGGGATGCATCGATTTAATTAGCGGGTTAGTAGGATATTAAGGATGGTGTAAGGCCCCGCTTGGTTTTCGCTTTATTTCTCCACTTTCCGTACTTAAATCTCAATGAAACTCCCATCTAAATGTAAAACGTAAGTGAGCATCCACACAATCGTAGCTGCTATCATTTGAGCTAAAAAGGGGAGGCAGCCTCACAGTTGTTCGAACCCCTCACGAAGATCTCAAAAACCCACTTCTGTCTGTCAATAAAAATGCCAAGATAAATCTTTGTATCCCCTTTTTTGACAAGATCTATCACATCCGGCTGAAGATAAAGTGTAGCAAATTATCAAAAGAAAAGAGTGTGTTCTTCGTGAATCCTCCCGCAGCGTAAGCCGCGTCGGTGAGCTAAGAGGTTAAGCTTATCGAATGTTGAAGCTTCATTCACGCGATTAACTTTGATGGTCATCCAGCCTCCCTTCAAACTGGCGATCACATGATTAAAGACATTTACTCGATTCCCCGATAAGCCAAGTAACCCAAAAAGTACTACAAAAATAAGTGAGCTCAAGGGGATGTTGTTATGTATTCAATTTTTGAAATTAAAGAGGAAAGAAAATTTTGAATAGAAGTAGGTCGGTAAAATGCTCAAATGGACCAAATATCCCGAATAAAGAACAACGATATAAAGATGTTTGCTACTCCCATCTTCTGTTAACATGTATAACAAAGTTAATTTTAGCTTTTTACATGCTAAAAGGTCAATAGTGGGTAATCTATTGAGAGGAGTTTCAAGGTAAGAAAAAATTTAATTTTTTGGGGAACGAAAGTTTCAAAGTTTATTTCAATTTTTAAAATTTAATTTTGCAGAAAGTGGACGGTAGTCACATGTTATCGATAGAGATTTCACATGAACTCTATTGTAGAGATCTTTGATCAAAAAGAGTATTTGGGCTATATTTTGTCATCTGTCGCCCAGCTTGGACAAATTTTGAGGATAGCAGACAACGCGAACTGAAAAGTGGAATCGGGGGAGAGTTTTATTCCAATAAGAAAATATAAGAACTTTTAAACAAACGTAGGTAAATTGACTGGCCGGCAGGGTTAAAGAAAGCTTTTAGATTAGAGGAGTCACCCCTAGATCTCACTATCACCCGTATATCGATATAGTATTCATTATCGCATACACACGACGCGAGATCAAGGCTTTTTCAAGTCCAATAAGGGCTCGGGTTTACCCGTGGGCAGAAGGGAGTCGTTAGAAGTATTTCTTTTGGATTGGAAAGGACATACGGGCGCTATTGGGAAAGCTGAGAATAAGCCAACTATCATGCGCAAGAGCAAGGGTTGAAGTGATAAAGATGTTTGAAACCAAGGCCACCTTTATTAGTCTAAAGTACGGCTAAATCGTAATAACCCGCTACGCCTAAGCGATTTTATTAAATTATATTTATTCTGCCAAGGGACCCGGAGATTTATATCAATAATTTTGGAATAGTATCGATATATGGCATTCCAGTACGGTATGAAAGAGAGTGTAATATATGCCTCTGGAATAACACATTTCAAATCGGGTTTTACTGAGATTGCAGACGAAGCTATGTTCAACCGAAACCCCGAACTTTTAACTTAATTTTTCCCCTTAAATATCTCACCTACCACCACTATCTTACCCTTTCATCACAAAACCCATCCCCTTTCTTCCCCCCCTATCAGGGCCGCCATATTCCATCTTCCCTCACCCCTCTTGGAAATTTTTTCTTCCAAATTTTGTGGCTCAAGACATTAAAAGTTGATTTTCATCTTTCCTCTATCATTCTATACTCACAAGGTAAGAAATTTTGAAGCTTTGTGGATGTTTTCTTAAGTTTTAGGTCGACTTTAGTTTATTTCTTTTTGGTTTTGAATTTTGAAAGTTGTACATAGTATGCAAGTATCATCTAGGCTTGAATGTGATCGGGTAAATGATTATAATTGATTTTAGGGGTTTAAATGCGTTGATCGGGTTAGTTGACTTTTGATCGACTTTTTCAAAAAAAATTTAAAATTGTATTATGATGTTTCTGGGGATTTAATATGCTTGTTTTCAGAGTATGTTGGATGTTTGATGTTGATTGGAAAGAGAATACATGAAGTTAGGGTTTCGTAAGCCGGTATCGTAATTGGGTTTTTAAATGTATGCTGATTATATGGATTTATTGGTTGGAATTGCTAGTCAAGCTAATGCACGAAGAATATTACCCCAGAAATAAGTAAGCTCTCAGAATTATAATTGTTGTAAGTTGGAGCACGTTATAATATGAACTATTGGCTATTTCTGAGTATAAATACGAGATAATTCTATAAGAAGTAGTTAAGACTATACGTTTAGTTGTATATTATAAGTAGTAATTATAATTTTCAACGCTTGTTTAGGCGCTGACGCGGGGAAAGATTCGCTACAGGATCAAGGTGGAGCTTATATACTACCAGGTGAGTAGTTATGTTTATATATGTATTTGCTTGAATCAAGGCTGGTGTACTTACATTGCTTTGTGTGATTACTTTAATTCTTATGTATGTAAATATTATTGATTGTGATTGATATTTGAGTACGATATTGCGGAATTTCAGCAAGGCCTTGTTGATCGGATGTCGAAGTCGAGTAATGAGCTATCGGGAGATGTTTAGTTGGAATCATAGGTGATTTCGACGCCGCTTCGAGTCAAGTTTCGAGGTGTAGGCTTTCCGGCTGATTTGACTTGTCGATATTTAAGCATTTAGATTGTTGGATGATTTGAGTGTTGCTATTGCCTCGCACTGCACGAAAAGCCTATTGCCTCGCATCGTACTTTGCGCTGGTTATTGCCCCTCGTGACCGGTATCAAATGAGCGTAGTCATATTGCCTCGTGACTGCATCGAAATGTAGTCGCTATTGCCTCGCAGACCGCACGGAAAAGTGTTGTTATTGCCTCGCACTTCCGATATCGGAAATAAGTGTTGTTATTGGCTTTGTACGCTTGGTACGAGTGTAAGGTTCTCCCCCCGCGCCGAGGCCATTATACGCACATTGCTGTATAGTCGATATGTCGAGTCGGGTCGAGCTGTAGATCGTTGACGTTGGATGCTTTCGAGGTATAAATAGAGATCGAGACGATGATTGATAGCTAATCAGGGTATCTGCTTTGACCTTCGTGGTTATAGTTTCATGGACGTGATTTCTATCTTCGTCGATTCTTTATCGGTATACGCTTGTTACTTATATGTCGCTCCACGGAATGTATGATTTTTACCTTGAGATCGATTTATCGAGACCTTGGGATTGTATTATGTTATAGCATGTATAAGAATTCCCTGAAATCATAAGTTACTTACCTTGATATGTATCTTTTTTTTTTTCTTGAGGTTTTATTTTATATATATATATATATATATTTATATATATATATATATATATATATATATATGTGTATGTGTATGGTGTGACTCCTAGCTATATTTTTACCATTTCGTTGTTTGTGGATTCCGCCCACCCCCTATGATAAGTATTCACTAAGCTTCGCAGCTTACACCCTATTCGCCTCGGGGCGGCACGGTTGCGTGTCGTTGTCGCATACTGACATCTTCAGCCTGCCTGTGCGATCGTGGGTTGGAGCTTAAAAGTGAAATAATGGGCGGCGTGATGATCCCTCACAGCCTTGTCTAGTCAAGCCAGAAGTTGTTGTTTCGTTTTAGTCATGTTCATCAAGGCCAGACAATTTCAAACTCCAGTTGATTTTGGCTTTCATGTATTTCGCAAACTGATGTAAAGTATTTTGGGAGTTTATGCCTTTATGGATCACCGGCGTGATAGTACGCCAAATGCATTGACTATTTTATTTAAAACCGCCTTTTCGCATTTTATTGTGACATTTCTCGACCGCTTAAAAACAGGTTGTCTTTAAAAATGAGTCATCCATCGATTTGGTGACTCGTTCGATCGTGGATGATTCCCACCTGGGCGGCCGAATTGGGCATTGCTACAATTTTGGTATTAGAGCCTAGGTTTTAGATTCTTTGAGTTATCTCGTGGCGGTTATGTGTCTATTTTAATTTCTTCCAGCTTCTAGTTGCTTTTGGATCAAGGCTCACGAAAGCCCGGTACTTTTTCTTTCGTCAAGGTAGACGCGGAGGATGCCACCGAGTAGCTTTACGCAGCGCCTGCGTTGCGAGCGTGCACTCGGCACGAGAGGCCAGAGGGGGCCAGAGGCGTGTGGCCGAGCTGGCATGTGACATATAATGGGCGATGAGCATGTACAATGACCACAGGTTCGGGAGTACATCTAGTCAATTACAAGTACCGGGCTGGTGATTTGCGAGGGCCTCGGGAGAGAGTATTATGCAGGCCCAGATGGCGGCACAACGGGAGGTTGATTTTCAGAGCAAACTCTTTGATCGGTTTCTCAAGCAGGATCCTCCGGCTTCCGCGGTTCGCCACTGAAAGTATCGAGTTTATCGTATACGTAAGACTATCTTCGAAATGACGGGTATCAAGTAGCCGGTGGTCGTTTCGCTACATATAGACTTCACGAGGGTGCTCGTGATTGGTGGGAGAATCTGAGTGCATCTCCGACCGCCAATGAGAGGATGTTTTCCGAGAGAACTATCGGCTTGGATAATGCATATGGCGAAGCGATGGAGAGTCGATTTCTTTGACTGGTACGAGGTCACAGAGTAATCTCGATGAAAGTAAGCAAGATCATCGATTTAGAGACGCGATTGACATGTAGATACGCCACCGCATTTCTGATGACATTTACTAGTTTCCATGCTGTGAGAAACGCGATTTAATACACGGAGTTGGCGGAACCTGAGGCGAAGCCGGGTAAAAGCAGGAGTCTGATTGTGAGGCATTCTACCCGTAGGTTCTACTTCCAGATTTCGTGAGGAGGACGGCCACAGAGTCACCCAGACGTAGTTGTTGCAATGCTCCACCGCCGGTCTCGAAGCATTCAGCTCTCCTTCCCGCATGTACGGATGCCCGTGCGAGAACCGGGTGGGTTTCGTGCGGTATTTGTGGGATTCGCAGAGTCGCCACCGCTTCCTACGTGGGTCGCTGGGAAATGTGATCCAGATCGCCGAGGAGACGATGCTTTCGCTGCCAAGCAAATGGCATCTAAATAAGGATTGTACCAAGTTTCGTGGGGAGAGGTTGTAACGACTCCGCCTGTGCCGTGACGCCCGAGGTTAATCGCCCCAAACTTCGACAATTTAGCCTACCAATCAATGGACGACTAATTTTAAAAGAAACCCGTCTCTCGAAACAACTCAACAAAACAATATACAACCCGACAAAAACACTTTTAAGTTAAAAGTTAATCCATCGCCAGCCTCCCAACCACATGGGCCAGTAACCAACATACAACATAACTCTAGAGTACCAATATATCAACCTACAAATAAACAAAGATCCCAAAATAATACAACTATACAAACAACAAACTACAATCCAACAAAATAAAGAGATCAAGCGAGGATCAACCGCCACCCGCCACCTAAGCTCTCCAGCGCACAAACACCCGAACAATCCCGAGAGATGGAACCGCACTCAATTGCCAACCTAGCAACGAAATTGCCGCCCATAAATAATAAAAAAAAGGTATCGCGAAACTTAAATAATATATATCTCATGAATGAAATTAACTCCAATCACGCAATAGTGTACCACAAAGTAGACGATATATTACATAATGCATAGAGCAAGTTTCAGACATAACATTATTCAACTTAAGATCTTATCAGCCTATTTCATTATCATTTACGTAAGTTCATAAATTCGCTACTGGGCCAGAACATTCAAGCATTTGATGGCAATCAACAATAACATACGTATAATTCAAGAAAAGACCGCAATAACAACCAACAATCAATCGACATTACTCTTATCAACGACAACGATTTACATCACAACTCAACAACTAACAAACCCCAAAGAACACAACCAATTAAACAATAAAAGATCAACTCAACAACTCAACAATACTACAACTCAACAACTTATCAACTCCAACAACTCACACTCAACAACCCTACAACTCAATATATATAAACGATTTCTACAACTAATGCTACATATTTCTTCTTTGTTGGAGATAACTTAAAAATTAGCACCATCTCCAAAATCACCAACCCCAAAACCCCAACAGTCAAATCGAAAGGAAATTGAATTGACAAGAATGTCAGAGGTGCTACCAAACTACCGAATGAAACCATCAAAATTGAATTATCAATCCAATTCATTAAACATAAGATTGACCTTGAATTGGCAAGAATTTCAGAGGTGCTACCATATATGTGTAATCCATCAAATTGAACTAACAATCTAATGTGCATTGAACATGTTCATCCAACTATGTAAAATTATTACAAATTGAATTAACTAATATTGTACACATGAATTAGGGGTAACGGCTGCTTCCAACATATAGAACAATATCAACTGAATCGGGCAATTTTATATACTCAACAAGTATTATCAACAATGGAATCAAAACTTCGGTGGGAGTATTCAGCTAATTATAGAGTTATGATCATAAAAAAGAGTAGTCAGTTGTTCATTCCAAGTCAGAAACTAGTTAAGTGATAGTTAGTGAAAGTTCGGGGCAAAGGGATATAGAGACAGCTAAGTAGCACAAAAGGCTAATTTTATTTTTAATTACGTAAAATTGCCCCCTATACTTTAATATTAAATTGTCAAAAGAGTCATTTTGCACCGAAAAATCTATTTTTTTTATGTAAAAAACCGAGTAATTAGCCCCGAAATTAGAGCAATAGATTACACCACACCCCGAAACGAAGTAATGATTGTTAATTACTACCGAACGATAACAGACAGTGACTGCGCTCAAAACCAATCGAGAGTCCAGAGCCACATGTGAACGCATACTTATAAGATGTGAGGCTAAAATACGAATTAAATTCTTTTATTTAATTATGATTCTCTTAACATTATTACTCCCGCCATTTCAAATTGTTTGACCAATTTAATTTTGCATACAATTTAAGGAAAGTTCAAATTCATCTCACATTACTCCATTTTACTTTCACAAATTTGAACTAAAATAGAATCAATTTTGAAATTTTCATTTTAAGAAAAATAGACATACAATTTGGAATGGAGGGAATACCATTAATTGAAACTTTTAATTGTTCTATTAAGAAAATAAAATAAGGCGTCGTATAGTTTTCTCATGAGTCGAAAGTCAAACCGACCAAATAAAAAACAAATTCTTAGGATTAATTAGAGTGAGGGTACATATTCTATGGTATATGTTTTCCTTATTGTATTGTCGTTCACATGGTCACTTTATAGATATTTATTATTTATACGGAGTAGTTAATTTGTGAATGTCAGTGTTAAATTTAAAAACATTGTAATATATCAAACAATTTATGTTATTTATTCAAAAAATACTCTGTAATAGTCTTTTAATAATGTCAAATCTTTTATTGAAATTGCTTTAGTGCTTTAGGTCTTTTTAATATTATTCGTTCAACATCCGATAATAATATACTTTGGTCTGATATATTGGACCTGATATACTATACTAGTAAGAAAACTATGTATATGTACACAATGTATATTTTCACAAATATGATTGATACTTTTTGTTTTGATTAGATTAATCTAATAGTCACAAAATATTAATCGTAAGAAGGAAATCTAAAAATAGAATTCTCACAATGACCATAAATTTTTTTTATTGCCTAAAAAAATGGTGTTTAACAAAATTGCATGATACATTAGGTGGGCTTGCACTGCAACCCCCGAAATTCGTCTTTATTTACTCTATTCCAATTCATAAAAACAGTAATTATTGTTTCTGGTATACTAGTGAAGCTAAATTTAGGCAAACTATTCTTTATGGACGATGGATAAAAGGTACCGGATCTTGTTAGGTTAGAACCTTGCCCACATTTGACCAATTGGAACATCATTTGTTAGATTTCTTGCTAATTACTCCCCTCTATTTCAAATTAATTCACGATATTTAATCGCATTGCTATTTTTAACCACAAATTTCTTTTATTTACTAACCAAAAAATATAAAATCGATATCATCGAATTTGGTTTTTAAAAATATTTTCATTATATTATTTTTTGTAATTTTCGGCAATGCATATAAAAAAGTATCACGATGTTTCAGATTCTCGAAAAACGGTAGTGCTCAACTAATTTTGGTCAGAGTGAGATAACAAAGTCGATCAAAGAGGATGGAATGAAACTATTTCTTATGGTCAATTTGTTTTGAAGAGGATCGGGAAATCAAGGATAATTTATTAATTTTTCTTGTTTGGGAACACACTTAATTAATTTTCCTAGGACATTCATTGCCCCTTATCCTTCTCGATTACCCCTCACTCTCTCTATAATCGTTCCCCCCAAATCTAGGAAAAATGAAGGAGCACAATATTTATCAAACATTTTAATACATTCTTCCTCAATCGAAATTATTGTATTAAAACAACAATTTAATTTATTCTCCCTAATTCACCATAATTATCTTCCCCTAAATTAATTTTCAATATTTATACTCTTCCTGATTCATCCAAATTCAAATATAGCATTAATTTAAGACCAGAATGAAAATATCAAGGGAAAAAAGTACTAAGTGATTCCATTAATTTAATAGGGACACAAATTACACCAATAATAATTTCATTTTACTTGAAGTAGAAAGATGCTAGACGCCGCCTCCTTTTAAAAGCTATAATATACTACTAGAAATTGGCAAAAGAGATCGCCCCGATCCCGGCCTCCAAACCGCTCCTATTTGCCACGGAGTATCTGCATTTCAGACGTGGAACACCCGACGCCTTTATGCGTCTCTAAATCACTACTCCGCCTCCATTCGCACTCAAAACCAAGCCCAAGATATTTTCGGCTTCAACCGACCTGGCAATCCGTCTCCCACATATCCCCGGATTCAAACCCGTCTCCACACATCCCGACTCCAACCCGTCTACATATCCCGACTAAACCCGTCTCCACATACCCCACTCAAACCCGTCTCCATAAACCCCGACTGCACTGCCTCCATAAACCCCGACTCAAACCCGTCTCCATACATCGCGATCAAACCCGCCTCCATAAACTCCCGACTCAAACCCGACTCCATACATCCCGACTCAAACCCGTCTCCATACATACCCCACTCAAACCCGTCTCCATAAACCCCGACTGCACTGCTCTCCATACATCCCGACTTAACTGCCTCCATACATCCCGACTCAAACCCGACTCCATTCCCTGTAAATACAATCCGACTCCTACCCGACTCCACCATTGAAGACTGATACAAAATTCAAACCCCTGCCTCCATACCGACGCCCCCTTCTCGTATTTTTTTAAAGCAACCCCGCTAAGCTGTCAGTAACGACACGCAAGAACAGTGGCTTCCAATACCACAAACCCATCCAAATCATAAAACAAATATCAAAAGATTCAATTCATCCAACTCATACAAACAAATATAAAAACATCAAAGATTCAAACATAAAAATATAACAATTCATAGAACAAATACATATTAAACATCATATTCATATATAAAGATCAAACATTAATTCATATAAACATCAAACGTATTAAACATTTTATTCATATAAACATCAAACATTAATTTATATAAAACATCAAACATTCAACCTAAAATTAAAATAAAAAACCAAATTACCTATTTGAAACTTGGCAAAAGTATTTTCCTACAACAAAAGTAACAAATATAAATTACAAATATATTCACAAATATAAATTACATACAAAATAAAAAAAGTGAATAAAGTATTAATAATTACCTCTTTAAAGTCACCTACAAAATAAAATCAAATTTAATGTTAGTAGACAATAAAATTATGGAATGAAAGTAATAACATAAAAAAAAAAGATTATATTATGTTGTGGGTTTGGAAAAAAATGGTTGGAATGATGATAATGCGAGATATATATGTGAGATTCCGAATCCTGCCTCCATCTCGCCTCCATCCCGACTCCATTTGAGTGAGCTTTTTGAATTTCCCTCACTTTGTAGATAGCGGAAATATGAAGTTGAAAACCGCTTTCCATTTTTCATACCTGCCTCAATCCTCGCTTCCATTCTCGAAAAGAGTGCAGACATTTATTTCAAGCCCCGTCTCATCCCGTCTCTATCCCGACTCTATACCGATTCAAAAAAAGATACAGTTTTGCAAATTAAACCAACCTCCCTGTCATAAACACAATGTGAAGAAATAATAAATACATATCACAGTTTTTGAACACAATACCAAGAATCATTAAATACAAAATACACCAGTACACTCATTGTGCATTTCCTTAACAGAAGTTTAATACAAAGTTGTAAATTACTATATAAAAAACTTGTAACTTAAAATATTTGATTATTAATCGCCTTCCGAGGAGTTGTCTTCCCTATCATCGCCATGAACACGCTCGATAGTCCACTGCAATCCGAACCATCTCCATGATCGGATACCACATCGTTGTCATCTTCAACAACAACAAAAACGCCCGGTTCAACAACGGCAACGTCATTGATTAGGTCAATAGGAACAGGAGGAGGTTGTTGTTCTTCTTGGAAGATATCTTCAGTATCCAAAGCGGAGACATCCACATTTTGCATATGAGTCCAATCGACTCGACTTCTCGCGTTCGATTTCATTGCGACACACCACTGTCTATGATCTCCACTGCGTGATACATAACAGAGATAGTATACTTTGTTGTGTCCGGGATGTTAGATAAACGGGTCATCTTTAGAACCTCTCGCTTTTTGTGTTTGATTTGAACCATTCCATTCTTCGGATGCACTTGCATCCACTTGCTTGTGTCAAACCAAAAACATTTGAAGAGGACGACTGTGTCGTAACTCAAGCCGTACGACAACTCCCAAATCTCCTCTAAGACACCATAGTAGTCAACATGATCATCATCTTGGTAGCATGAACCCTTAACACAAACACCGCTATTGTAAGTGCTTTTATTACCACGCCTGTCTGGAGCATCAAAATAGTACCCGCTGATGTAGTACCCCTTTATACCTTTTGATTTCCTGTGCGTAACTCCAAATTTAAAGAATTTCTCGTGTGTCCGTGTGTGTCCATATTATTCGCATATACTGGAAACCATTCGGGCGAAATTATTGGTAACGGCCAGCCATTCTCAGACGCCCGTCGCATCGTGATTCAACTCATCAAGCCAATCATGGTAGATCCTAAAACAAAAACGTTATACGCTTAGTTAAGTATTATATATCATATAAAAAATTGATTAATCAAATGCCAACATACACTTACTCAAGAGTTTCATGTACTTCAAAGCGTATTGCATAGAATATACACACGAAAGCAAAGGTTGTATAGTTCTTCCATCCAATATCTATGCTTCACTGTAAAGCAAGCACGCCCCGGGTAACTAAAACAATGACAAACGAGTTGGGTCATCCATCCGTCGTACATCGCGCCCTTGGTCGATTTAAGTTGGTTTTAATCCTCAAGTACATTGAACAAAAAGTTTGAAAACCTCTTTGACCAAATATGCCTCGCATATTGGTCCCTTCAATACGTGCCTTGGCTCTTTACTTCACTTCTTCAATACTCCCCTAAATATCTACAAATATTTGTAAGGCTGGGCTAGATGAGTAAATATGAAATAGTTCAAAATATAATAAAAAGTTGAAAACTCACGACTCGAAAAGTGGTACATCCATCTATACCGCACGGACCACCATTTAAAGCTTCATATGGCAAATGTATCGGTAGGTGTTCCATTACATCAAAAACGGGGCGTGGGAATATCTTCTCCATTCAAATTATCTCAACAATATTATTGCCCAAGTGTACTCCACACGCTCCACATTTAGAAGTCATTACCGACAACAAAGAAATAACACCACTCTGTGATTGTTTCCCATATGGATCAAGAGACACGGAGTGCTACAGTAGCAATCATGGTCACTAATATGAACATCATGACTCAGTCCCTAAAGTTCACATTTCTTGTACATCTGCAATGTTTGAAGCGGTGATCCATCTGTAATCAGACGTGGACAACCATTTCCCGGAAATCTTCGCTGTACGGGTTCAAAGTATAAGTCGCTTTTAGTTTATGTTTCCTCCCCACGTATTTCCGCAGATAGCGCAACTCCTCGTCTCGAACAATGAATCTCAATGCAGTTCTAATCGCTCATTATCTTCGCTCTCCCGAACATCCATTACAGTATGTACAATTCTTTCACCTCATTGGTGTTCTCTCCTCGTGTATGAAGTTTCATGTTAGGTCCATTTTAGCCGGCCAATAACTCAACTCCAAAAATATAATTTTCTTACACCAGCTAAGTATGAACATTATACCTTGATCTATGTGGTCTGAATATTGACCTTACCGAAGACATCGTGATCCAAACTCCACACACACACATCCGCAAATATATCGCCTCCATCAAGTCGCCTTCTCGGTGCAAGTGCGGATAAGTGTGTTCCTTCATAAAGGCATTTTGCATTCTAAAAGGATGTCCCACCGGCAAGAAAGGACGCGGCAATCAACCAACAATGTTTTCACCTTCTCTCTTAGTCGAATGCTCCAGATTTTCCTTCCATACAATACGGGCAAAGCTCTAACCTCCCATGCGCTCCACCAGATAACATTCCATATATGGGTGAAAATCTAATCATTCCACATCAAAGCAACCCTCTATTGAAGCCTCTTTGTTCGCTCGACGATCGAAGTGCCCCAATACCTCGTATTCCACAACTCCTTCAACTCATCAATCAAAGGTCGGAGGAAAACATCAATATCTCTCCCGGGATTTTTTGGCCCTGGTATAATTAGAGATAAGAACATATATGGTTCCTTCATACACAATCCTGGTGGTAAATTATATACACAGATGATCACTGGCCAAGAAGAATATTGACGCCCAAACTTGCCAAACGGACTAAAACCATCAGAACACAAACCGATGCGAACATTTCGCCCCATCAAAAATGATGGATATAAAGTTGCATCAAGCGTGCTTCCATCGCAAAGACCATCCCTCGCCAAGGAAGCCATCCATCCGACTGCTTAGGTCCGACGGTGCCAGCGTCATATCCTCGAAATAAGCTTTCCTCGACATATATAACCGTCAAGACACTCGTGACCTGGGCCAGGCATACCAAAACCTTCGCTAACGCGCTTTACGCTGTCTCCATCTTTCTTGGCTCGTATCTACTCTCCCCACAAGCATGGCACGAGTCCAACATTTCGGTCTCTTTGTAAAACAACATGCAATTATTGACACAAGCATGTATTTTCTGTTTGGGCAAGAATGTAGGACTCTACCAATCTGGTCTCATAAAAAATCATCCGGCATGCTTCTCCCATTATTCGCATATTAACTTTGGATTATGGAAACCCAATAAAAACATTCCCCGCGACATTCATGCGACTCGACTTCAAAGCAACTACAATATGTAGCAATGGATAACTTTGTAAATTCGGTGCAACCATCCCATAACGGCTGGTTTACAGCCTTCAACAAGTCGTTGCATGCTTTTGCTCCTCCATTTGGTTGTTCTCCAACCCTGTAGGTGCAGTGATCCCCCAATTCAAACGGCCGCCTCACCAAGACGTAGCTCAAACCATCTTCAACCATATGTATATATCGATTCTCCAAACCCGATATTAGCAAATGATTCTCAGAACCCTTCATCATAAACAACATTCTCACCGAGGACCAAAATTCTCACCACGATGTAATCTACGCTGAATATCCCTCAACAAAAACCATTACTAATCAAACGTGAACTCAACTTCACTTTCATCCAACAAATTTCTATTTTGACAACTCCGCCACGTATATCTATCCCGACAATATCACCGCCGTTAATGATTTTTAGCAACATCCATAAATTCCAATACACCACTCATATATTCATATCGCCAAACCTTTATTATCTACTCCGGCTAACTAACATTAATATACATCCAAGAACGATCTCAAGTCATTGTAACTAAAATGTATTAGAAATTAAAATTGGTTACTAAATATTGAAACAATTAGTGGAAATCTATTATTAGGTCTTTTTTCACCCTAATAACTAGCGATTGATAGAATATCACTAACAATCGCTTAAATCTCTAAATTTAAATTGTGACATAGTATTTTTACAAGATTTTTTGGGCGAGGATCGCTTTTTAAATGAGGGGTGTTTTTGATAGTGTTTTTGTGGATTTATATGCTTCTAATCAAGTTCTATTTTTTAAAGTTATTATAGAGCAATTGCTGATGGACGGAGTTCGGTATTTAAATAAGAAGTTTAAAATATTATACTAATACAAAGGAGACGGATTGAGTCGGGAATTTAATAAGGTTTAAATATTATACTAATACAAAAGGAGACGGACGGAGTCGGGAATTTAATTAAATATTATACTAATACAAGCGAGACGCCGATAGTCGGGTATTTAACTAAGGTTTAAATATTATACTAATAAAAAGGAGACTCGGATAGCTCCGTATTTAAATAAGGTTTAAAATATTTATACTAATACAAAAGGAGACGGATGTAGTCGGGTATTTAACACAAGTTTAAATATTAAACTAATACCTATGGCATTTGGACGGAAGTCGGGTGTCAGACGGGCCCGCTCCCGATCCCCGCCTCTTAACGGAGACAGAAACGGGAGATGATAGAAACGGCCCGCCTCATCCCGCGCTTCCATTTTATTCAAATATTTAATGTTTTTACAATTTCCTCTCGATTTACGATTGTTACTGAGATATTATATTTGAAAATAATATTAAAGGAGAGCATGATATTTGTAAATAATATCAATTAGTGACATGTATACATTCAATGCAGATAAGTGTTACGGCTTCCCGACATATCACATGTCAAGTACTTTAGTTGCAACCTCTCACATCTATATTAATGCGATGCTCATTAATGAAGAACAAAATCTTATAATGTACATCATACTTGTATGTAATGTAATCATAGTATACGTGGATTACGATCATGGTTATAACATAATATACGCCAATATATAATACGTGTGATTAGTTATGATCATTTAAAACATAATCAATATACTATATAGAATAAATTAATGTGATTTTGTTAAATAAATATGTTCAGATGGAATGGGGTTACAATACTTTTAAGAAACGGTGCGGTACTTTTTAAATATATCCCTGCCTCCAAACCTCTATACCGCTCTTACTTCTTCCACTCGCCTCCATTCCCTCGGCCTCAAATCGGGTAAATTTTTCATAACCCGCCTCCATCCCGCCTCCATTTATCAATTTTATCTCGGGGTAATTTTTTTCATGGCCACCCTGCCTCCAACCGACTCCATACTGCCTAAATGGCCGAACTCAGAGAAAAACTAGATGAAAAATGGCGCTCCAACTCCGCAACGTAGACACCAAGCATAACCAAAACCCGCCGCAACATCTAAACATAACCAATAAACACAAATAAATAATTCAATAATAAAATATATAACACAATACTAAAGCAATATAACACAATAATTCAATAATAAAGTACATAACTCAAATAATTCAAAATGTACACAACACAATCTAAACAATGTACCAACGAATCCACCCATATCATCTTCGGGTCGCCCATCTGGTAGGTCACGCTGGGAAATCCGTGCGAGGGGTGTCCAAGTCTCGAACCGATGCTTCGCTGGCGAGGCGCTGAATCGAAGCGGAGCGCGTATCCTCCATACGGGCCAACAATTCAAATGGCTGCCGAAGCTACCACGCTGTAGACGATCGGGCGCGCTACCGTTTGCATCGAGTCTACTAAGTGGCTGCCCTCGGCCGCTAACTTCATGACATAGGCAACAGTCAAATCTGCCTCCACACATTTTCTACCTTGGAGCTTCTCCAACTCCTCCTTGTCCAAATTTTTACATTTCCAACTCCTCGCAAGTGGCTCTGCTTTCTATCCTCTTGTCGCCTCTTTCTTTCTGCTTGCCTCAAAGACAACCGCTTCCTCGAGTTTCCTCGAACTCCAAATAAACTATAAACAAATTAGTTACAAATGTGATAACAACTATTCACAACTATAACAACTATTCACAACTATAACAAATATTCACAAACTATGTTAAAACTATAACAACTAAGTAATAAACTATAACAACTACTCCTCACAAACTATATAAACTATAACAACTATATAAACTATAACACCTATATAACTTAAGTAACAACTATTCACAAACCTATAACAACTATATAAACAACTATATAAACCGTGAACAACTATATAAACAACTATATAAACTATATAAACAAACTCATTTTACAAACTATAAACAACTATATAAACAAACTGTTTACAAACTATAACAACTATTCACAACAAAGGGCTTTATAAACAACAACTATTCACAAATAACAACCATGGTAATCCATAAACAACAACTATTCACAACTATTTATAAATAACTATTCACAACAACTAATCCATAAACAAAAAATATATAAAATGAACAAACTAATATACTTACAAATGCCATGTCCCACTTCGGGTCGTAAACTTCGCCCGTCTCCTCGAGGGTATCCTTGTCCTTCTTCTTTGTTCATCTTCACCAGGATACCCAGTGGTGAACCCTTCTTCCCAGTTTTCTTCTCCTGAAACACAAATAAGGATAACTTTAATTAGGAATTCAACTCAAATATTTGAATTAAATAAAACAAAATAAAAACAAGTATTTTCTTACCTCAAACTTCAACCGTCGACTCAACGGCTTGCTTGCCCCTTAACGGAGGTCGGGGCTATCTCGCCACCCGGCCGCTTCGAGCCGCCGATTCTCGACTCACTGCCTCGCGATCCGACGCCGGGTCGCCACACGCCCAATGTCGGAGATATCGCTCTCCCAATCGGACGCTGAGATACACCATCTAAGCCATCACGATAATCAACTCCGGCTCGCTATCCGTACCCTCGGTAGCTCTTTCCTCTTCGCTGACGCCTAGAAGCTTCTCCACTTCTTCTCGCGCCTTCGCCGAATATCTAGCTGGTACCGGCCATACGTCCCATTCCTTATCGATATCTCTCCTTAAAAACAAATAAAACAAAAAATCTAATTAGACTACTATTAATCAAAAATATTTTAAACAACTTCTAATTTTTGCAAAAAATACTTACTTGAACGATCTCCGTATGTCGCCCCTAATCTCGGACGATTTGTACGAGGCCGAACTGATCGACCCGCATCATCACCTCCGGAAGAACTGGCTCACATCGAGGCCAAGAGATGTTTTAAAGTAAAAAGTAAAACGTGAAAATGTTAGAAAACATAAATAAAAATATAACTATTTCAATTAATTTAGACAATATTGGGTGGATTCCCATTTAATTGTAATGATCTCTAACTCCAACTTCGCCCACGGGGACCATCTCGAGCGGACGGTCATCTCTCGCAAGACAACAGCGCCTCACCGGCGCTACTGGAAATGTCTTACCCGATCCCTTGCCGCCTCATCATCCCCATCAACGCCTCCCGAGACATGGCGTGGCTCGCGCGACGCCCCTGAGTCCCTCGAAACGGCGGGTGAAGAGACTCAGAGGTTTACCAACCCAACGTCGCCGGTCTCGGTGATGAACCGAAGGCCCCGTGTGTAACAAACTGATGTCGTGACCGGGGAGCCTGACCGCCTTATAATGGGTGATCTGGGAGTCATCCGGCTCGGCTATACGAATACCGGAAGTCCTCGGCCTTTTTGGAGGTCGGCCTGCCCCATCATTCTCTACAAGCTTCTCCTTCCCCTTCTTATTATTACCACCACGTACCATCTGTACAATCAAATTAGAAATATTTTAACTATTCAAACCATTCACAACTAACAATTAACAACTATTCACAAGTACCAGCCAACTATTCACAACATATATAAACTATTCAATAACTAACAAGTCACAAATTTATTCATAAATAACAATTAACAACTATTCACAACTAACAACTAACAACTAACAACTATTCACAACATATATAAACTATTCACAACAATTCAAACGACAACAATTCAACTATTTAACTATTCAACAATTCAACTATTCAACAATTCAACTATTCAATTAATCAACCATTCAACATATGAAATTAACTATTTAACTTTAACTAATGAAATTAACTATTTAACTATACTAATGAAATTAACTTTAACTAATTAACTATACAAATGAAATTAACTAATGAAATTAACTAATCAACTATACAAATGAAATTAACTAATGAAATTAACTTTAACTAATTAACTATACTAATGAAATTAACTATACAAATTAACTTTAACTAATGAAATTAACTATTTAACATATGAAATTAACTATACAATTAATGAAATTAACTTTACAAATTATTTAACATATGAAATTAACTTTACAAATTAATTTAACAATACGGTTTAACATAAGAATTTAACTATTTAACATATGAAATTATTCAATTAAACTATACAAATTAACTTAAACTAAATTTAAATTAACTATCAAGTAAATTTAAATTAACTATTTAACAAATTAACAATTTTGACTAATGTAATGTAGAATCTAACCTTAATCAAAGCGGGTTGCTGATCGCCTAGCTTGTCGATCGTTTGGGCGTGTATGGTCGCCGTCAAAGGGTGGCGGGTCGATTTCGGGGCAAAGGCTCTGGCCGATTGTGTGCTGGGCAAAGCGGCGGGTCGATTTCGCAGGCGGTCGGGCGGCCTACGATTTCATCTACATGGGGAAAACGGGCGGTTCGCCTTCAATTCAAGCATGGAGTGGGCGGTAATAATCACAAAGTGGGGGTCAAGTTGTTAATTAAATAACTAATTTTAAAAATAGACCGAAGGAGACGGATAGTTTTTATTTTATAATTATTTACTAAATGACTTCCGAAGTGAATCAAGCTTATATTTTAACTTTGTAATTATTTTTATCAATTAAGATATTAAAATAAGCCGACGCTAAACCGTATCTAAAATTCAAGTATATCAAACATCGGAAATAAGATGAAATGCACATATTTTATTTTATATTTTGATTTTCTTTTTAAATTTTTTTTCCATCCTGCACTCTATACCGGCCTCCAAACCGACCTATCTAAAGTTCTCAATTCCGACTATTCTAAGAAGTTTCTCCCACTCAAATGACCAACCCGACTAAATTTGAGTCTGTGATTTACCCCGCTCTTTTGCCCCTGCATTCTTAGCGATGTGAGATGAAAAAAAAAATTAAAAATGGATAAAATGATATTTTTTCAGCTCCCCTAAAATAACTTGAGCCCCTAAAAAAATTGCACACACCCCAAATTTGTACTAAGCCCTATAATATTTTTCTCATATTTGACCTTTTCTTACATTAATGAAAATCTTGAAATACACGATTTTTATATTGTGGGTGAATAATAAGAAAACTGTTAAATTACATACAAAAAAAGCTAACCCCTAAAATAATAAAAGTGATGATTTTGAGTGTACTTTAAAAAAAAATTAAGGGAGCTTATGCACATGCTCTTAGAGCATTTGCATCAACTTAACTTAAATTTTCTTAAAATTCATTCTAAATCACTACTTTTTAACAATAAGATATGTTTTGTATGTATGTTCTTTAGCGAGGAAATTGCTGAAATGATCCCAGTAAATATAACCCTGGTGCAGTTTGGTCCCCAATAGTAATAACATAACAAAATAGTCGCTATAATTAACAGGCGAGTGACAATGTGGTTCCTAAACTAACTCGACCGTGATTGACTAACGGTCAATGTTCAAGTGTATGATATTTTAGGAAATTTCAAATAACTTAACACATTAATTGCTCCCACCACCATCCCCCAAGCCGCTAACCCACCCTACCTGGCACCCCAACCATCTTCTTCCTCAATCCCCATCACTGAATTAAAGCATCAGAAAACTTGTGTCCCCCCTACCTCCAATCTCAGCCATCTTCAAATGGACAATCTATTAACTCAAATTGGTATAATTTTATTTCAAAACTATTGTACACTTGAGGGTTCACTTATTTCCTGAATTAATCAGATAAAACTCATGAATTCATAACGCAAAGTAACAACAGAAAGAGCTATGTCCTTTATTCCTTCCTTGTAAACTTCTCTAGTTGCATAATCTCCCCTGAAAACTCTGTCTAAAATACCATCCATGAACATCTATTTTACAGATCCAAACATATGCCTTAAAAGTCACCAATGAAACCAGAAAAGCAGTCTATATCTAGAACCCAACAAAATAATGCATTAAAAGAATGAGGAAGTATGTCACTTATCAAATACTCCCTTCATCCCACAAAAATTGTCCACTTTTAACCATTTGTTATACCTGTTGAACTTTGACCGTACAAAATGGTGGAAACGTTGCTGCATTCCCAATCGCCCCCATAGCGATCTTTTCCCACAATCACAAACAATAATCAAACAAACAGAACTATCTGGTACTCCCCAATAATTGATCCAATACACAACTCTTCATTGAACCAAACATATCCCCTACTCGATCTCTTCGTGCAATCACTACAAATAATTATACTACTTTGCTTTTGTTGGTTGTGGTGGATGTTGGGGAATTCAAACTTTTGGGGCAGAGGTGGCGCTGAATTTCAATACGGTGGAGCTGGAATGGTTGTGTGTGACAGATTTGGTTGTGGTGGTAGATTCTTGCATCGGAGAAGAAAGGCGTTGTATGGATATTTGCTCTCCTGCAACACACACACTATACGCTAACACTATTAAATGCTTCGATTCGAAGATATACTCAACAAGCAGATGATTTTAATATATATATATATATATATATATATATATATATATATATATATATATATATATATATATATATATATATATATACTCTTAAACACATTACTTTCTAAAACTAAGTATTTTCGTAGAAAGATATATACTTAAATGCTTAGCGATTCGAAAGTAGAGCATGCATTTAACGCTACAAGTAACATACAAGACCAAATACAGCAAGATCACAGGCGAGAGTTCTCAAGAGTATTTAGAGATAGGGGGGTTAAATTATTTATGAATATTTAAAGACAAATAAATTAAACCCCTATCTTTTTCATATTCAAATTCACCTCAAAAATCTTTTTATAGAATTTTGAATATTATTATAATTTGCCCACGCCTTAATTTATTTGAAATTTGACCCCAAATTGTCATATACTTATTGACCGTTAGTTAATCACGGTCCAGTTAATTATTGGGACCAAATTGTCACCCGCCTGATAATTACTTTGACTATTTTGTTATGTTGTCACTATCGATGATCAAACTGTACCAGGATTATACATAATGGGACCATTTCGATAAATTATTTTAGTGAAATTGAAAAGTACCAATTTTTTCATTTTTAATAATTTCAACTTCTATTTTAGATTTTAAGAGATGCTGATGCAGATGCTTTTAATACAAATGGCTCATCATATTTTCATTAGAATCATTAACATAATAACAGCCGATACACTCAGTAGCCCTTCCTAACTTTTTTTTATACTACTCCACATCATTGTACAAACTGAGAATTCATTGATAAAAAAGTAAAGTAAGGATAAATATTTTGACTAAATTTCATTCTCCGACACTGAATTACTTTATTATTAGTATCAGCCCAGTGATCTTAACAAAGATTCTGCCAGAATTGACATCATCCGAAAACGCCTTCTGCACCGAACTCCACTATAACAAACAAACATAAGGGCAAAATAAATATTTTAAATATATTTCACTTTATGAATCATTTTTAAATAACAAGCACTAAATTGGGTCAATTTTTAATACATTAATTAATTTTAATTAAGTACAAATTAAATAAAACATCATCTTCAATCTTACACCCCACATGTATGTAATTGTATTTAATGCTCTGTTTCAATAAGATTGTCTAGTTGAATTTTGATAACCATTTTGATTAATCAAGTCTTTCTGTATTTGAACTCATTTTTTGTCTCACATACACAGTTAATTATGTCTAATTGTCTTGTTTCTCCTTGTATTGCAATCTACCTGTAACATTTATTGTATTTCCCAAAACAAACATACTTAATATTACCATATAAACAAAAAGATCAGATCTTTTTTGTGAAATTGTAAAGGAAAGAAAGGATTTTTATTCCGAATCCGTACCAGCTCCGACCGAGTTTACCGGAAAACATCATCCCTGAACCAGAAAACACTCCTTTGTCACCAAATTCAACCGATTTTGACCGATTCCAGCTTAAAAACGGCCAAAAACCAACCAAATCGACAAAGAACAAAGGCTTCGTCATGTTTATCACTATTATACCTTTATATGATAACATTTTTACTATTTTTGGATAAAATCAAATATATACGTATTTATTTATTTATTCAGGGGTTTGGTTAAATGGAGAATAGGATTCTGGATTATGAATTAAGAAGTGGGAGTTATTGGGGTGTAAGGTTGAAGATGATGTTTTATTTAATTTTTAATTAACTAAAATTGATTAATGTATTAAATATTGACCAATTAAGTATTTATTATTTAAAAATGACCCATAAAGTGTAATATATTTAAAATGTATGTTTTGTCCTTATATTTATCTGTTATAATGGAGTTAAGGTGTCAAAAAGACGTTTTTCAAAAGTTCAGGTATCAAAAATCCTTCAAATGTGTTTATTTGAAAGATTGAATATTTTAGGTACTTATTTAAAATTTCACGTGGTAGAATGAAATTTAGTTTAAATATTTTGGAAGTGCAAAAGAATCAGTATCACCACTAGAAGTGTTTTGAGATCCGAATTCCAATATGATGTCATCACTCTCTTGATAAATGAATGTCAGCATCCCACTAATCCCAATTCATTAACTGCGAGGCTCTCAAGTCAATGCTCAAATGAGAGTAATATGCAAAACTCATCATTTCTCTTGTTGGCCCCTATGTCAGTCATGTCGATACCCAAGGTTCATGGTGTCTAACGGACGAGTCTTGGCAGGCCGTCCGGGGCCCGGCCCACCAGTTTGGTTCGAATTCGGCCTCGGCTCACTAGATTCACGAACGGCCCTCGATTCATTAAGAAATGGGACGGATGGGGGCCGAGGGATTGGGCCCCAGGCCCTGGCCCGGTTCGAGCCCACCCAATATTCGGTGGGTATTCGGCCCGGGCCCGGTTCGAGGTCCCTTAATACATAACGTTTACATTAAACGTGCCACCGGTTAACACATAAAATAGTGCAATAAAGACATATTGTATTCTGTAAGTAGTCTGGCATAAACGTGGCAACGTTTAGGACAAATGTGCCATACACATAAATGTTACAGAAAACAATAGGAATTAAACACCATAAACAATTAACAAATAACGTAAACTGAAATTACCGACAAGATGACAACACAAACTAAAATGTTCAACAACCACATAACATAATCATTGTTCAAATACTAAAATGCATAACATAAAAACTAAATTGTTCGAATACCAAAATACATAATTGTTTGAAACTTGAAAGTACATAACATGAAACAAAACACATTCACTCATGTGTTTCTTCGGTGTCATCTCCTCCAATTGTCATCCTCTTCATTGTCATCTTCTTGATGATCAACTGGCGGCGGTGGTGGTCGTGGTGGCATCAAGTATCAATCGTATCTCGAAGCTGCATCGTGGGGCGATCCGTCAGTATGCGTTTCCACACCATATATATGTCCTCGGACGATCCATAGGATGACCGCCTTGGGTCGAGGAGGCAAGGGTTGTGGGTAGGTAATGTAGAATCCTAGTATGAATTTCAATTGTGGAAGTAAAGCACTTTAATTCACGCGTAGGGATCGCCGAAATGACATATATTAATCTAAAACACATAATATGCGATATGAATAAAGAGTTCTTCGTTGTAGCGGAAGGCAGATGAAATCCCTGACCTCGCCAGCCAATGCCTGCGTGAATCCCTTGCAAAAGCCTGCTCCAATGTCCAACACCAAAGGATGTCCTACAGATTGTATACGCACCGGGGGAGGCAGTAGGTCGAGGAAGCTTGAACTTACTAAATTTGTTGAGAACAAAATGGAAGAGAAAACTTTTCCAAAGGGAGGGGGCGCAAGTTCTAGGTAGAGAGCGAGGTTTTGATTTGAAATCATGCAAGAAAAACCACTTGTCTTTCTTCATCACAGATTTGCTGTTTTCACCGTTAATGGCTCGTTAAAATCATTTAAGCTCGTTAAACATCGGATCGGTATGTGCTTCTAATCAAATAATGAGTCCTTGGTGACTTGTTCATATTTTAATTAACTTAACAAAAAGATCCAGAATTAAAAACTAGCAGTCGTATCAGAATAGCTTATCGGAGATTATTAGAGTAATTCGATTGCTTAATTGATTAAACTTGCAAGTTTAACCAATTGATGTTCATCGATATATATTTGACAAATATATATATATATATATATGTTAGAGAGAATCACATTATCTCAATTTACAAATGTTGTTTAATTTCCCAAATGTAAAATATAATTCGAGATATAAATTTGTATGTGTGTGTGTGACACTTGAGCTCGAGATAATAGTAAGTTGTATAATAATAATAATTGACCCGATTACTATTATAACGATTAATAGTAAGATCTAGCGATAAACAAAAGCTGGCAGCAAATTATCATGAGGAACCGCACAATGTATACAATTGCTAAGGTGAAAGGCACTGGATTCCGATTAATCACATTTAACCAACTTTGGTAAAATGAATTGATCTGGCGATTATTACTTCGGCGGAAGCAATAAAGAGAATCGATTTTTCATTGATTTCCAACGGTCAAAATTAATATCGATTGCTTGGTAACGTCTAGTGGCGGCTTTGGCGCACATTTGTTGAGCTTAACCCTGGCATCGTCCACCGAACTCAATTTTATAAAAGAAACTTCCCTTAAGCTTGACAGAGCCTCCCTTGCTACAGGCAAGTATAGATTATATTTCTATACGTGGTGTCTTAGCATTGTATCATTTGTTGATTTTCTAAAGCAGGGAACACGCTTGGCAATTGACCAACATGAGAGTATAATCCAGCTGATCACGGAGCTTGTTTTTTGATGATTGTTATGCTAGTAACATCATATGTGGCAAATTGACGCCTTATTCACTTTGATAGTAAAAGTTGCAATAGGTGAACATTGACAACTTTAATAGCAGTAAAGTACTATCAATTTTCATGATTTCTCCATGCTCGAGGTACAATCGGCTAACATTGTAATAGTTGATCCTTCGCCTGCTTGTTGTGGTGGTGAGAGTGTGTGGAGTGTTTGGCCGGAGTCTCGTTCTCACGACCCCTCACCGTTCAACTTCTCGTCTTGAACGGCTTCTTTTTGCTTTTTGATTTCGTTTTGGTCCCATTGTTTCAAATTGGAAGTTTAATTTTGATGATATTGTGTAGTTGATTGAATATGTTTAAGAGATGATTTGGATGAGAGTTGAGGATTAAATTAAAGAGAAATTTGGTTTGGGAGGTTAGGAAAATATATGTTATGTTGTTGAAAGTTGCGATTTTAGCCCTAAAAAGCCGATTTGCTCGAATACAGCGGGTACCATTTATTCACCATTAGTGAAAAAAAGAGGCGTGGCTGCCTTAAAATGCCTACGACAAGCGTCCATGTTTGGTTTCGCGATGGCCGCGTTTGTTACTACCACCAGTATTGGTTTCTTCTTGTGAAAGTGAAGTCCGCGTTTATTTGAGGCGATGGCCCGCGTTTGTCACATGAAAAATCAAGATCTGTGTGTTACAAACATGACCGGCGTTCAGTGCGCGTGGCGTATTTGAGTATAAGCATTAATTTTTACGCTTGTTTAGGCGTTATCCGCGTTAAGAACACATTTTTTAGCCAGAATATATAAAGAAGTTTAGCAATGGACAAATGAACATTTTATTATTTCATGATTCTGGGTTTTATACTTGTGTGGGCCATAAGTTTACATGAGTTCCTTAAAAATAAAAATTATACAAATCTAATCATCGTAGAAACTAATTCATCTCGGACTCTTCTTTGTCGAATCGACATAAATCGTCCCAATGTGTTGCTTTCTCTTCTTCTTCCAATTTCTTCCTCGATGTTACTAAGATGCGTCGAGGCAATATCTTTTTGCTTTTTGTTCTATGAGTGATCTTTGATCTTAAATCCTATATTCGGCCCGGCCGTCCATCGTTGACACCTGTGCATACTTCAAACACACATTTATAAGGAAGAAAATTCGAAAGGTTGCACCTAGAAGAGCTCTTTTCGTTTTAAAATATTTAAAGCGTAAGTTCGTAAAAATGATGCGGATATGGTTAGCTTGGGATGCGACTTTTGAATCAATTAGTGAAACTCCGTCATAGCAATGATTAAAAGGCAAGAACTACGATTACAAATTTCATAGTTTCCATCACCACTAAGCCAAATTATTAAAAAAAGTTACGCCCGGTTTGGTATTATCATCATATGTACCACCAGCGGACAGCGAGTCCTTAGTGATCTTATGACTTAATAAGTGTCTAGCAAGATGACCGTTTCCTCATTTTATGCATTTTTTCCATGATAAGGGTTTTTACAACCTTATGCAAGTTTCCTTTGGGTTTCACGGTCGGCCCGCAATGTTGCCAAATCCATGTGGTTTTTCCTTTCATTAATATTATTAAATGTATTTAGATTGTGAAGTTAAATACGGGTAATTAAATCCATATGATTATCATCCTCTAGATTAACATGTCATTAGACATACTTAACTACCAATATCACTTTGAACATTTTTGCAAGATTACGTTTTGATGCCATTAATTTAGAAGAATAAATATCCACAATTATAAAAAAATGATTGATAATACTGAAGACAGATTGAGCAAGGAGTAAGATTGTAGATTGACGAGCAGTACGCTTTGGAAGGAATCCTTAGACTTCGATTGAATCCTTAGACTTCAATAAAAAAATAAGTAATGAGTTTTTTAATTGCTTAGAAAGTGATTGTGAGTATTGTAATTGCTTAAAAATGACTGTGAGTTGCAAGAAATGAAGAATGGTGTTGCTTACTGACCTCTGATATATGCTTTTGTATATTTTTCTCTGAGGGAATAAGCATTAGTATCGTTTGATCAAATGCTACCCACGTTTAGTACAAAAAGTAGGCGTTAGAGGAAGCGGGTGGGACTAAGCGTGATAGATTTGCTCAAACGATTACCACGTTAATTCATAAAAGTAGTCGTTACTTATTTGTAGCCGTTGGGAAAATTAGCCGTTGGGATCTAACGTGGTATTGTTTGATCAAACGTTACTACGTTTAGTAATTGCCTTTAGATAGCCGTTGGGACTAGCGTGTAGTACCGTTTAGTGGAGGCGTGTAGTACCGTTTGTTCTGCGTAAGTTGATCGAGAAAGCATTTTTGCTTGGATCTATAAATAGAGGCGTTTTTCTTGTTCGATAATCCTGTTATTAACTTAATCAATTTATAATTATTTATTAGCATATTGTTCACTATGCCTCGAGAGAAATTCGGAGGAGTGCGATTGTAAGAGGTTTTTGAGGTTATCGTGAATAAATCCGCCGAGAGAACATTTACCGTATTTGTTCGAACATGTCGACTTTTTGTAGCCCACGATTGAGTATAAGCTGAAGTATGGATGACGAGCCGTGATGTGAAATTGAAATCACGAGGTTCGAGGATGGTGACAAAACACATCATGTTTACTTCACGGATAGGTGGCGTGAATTTGTGGAGCTTGTCGCTGACCTAGAATGTGGTGACTTTGTAACTTTTAGGTTTCGCGTAGGCAACCAGGCTGAGCGTGTCATTTATATGCGTTTAGATTTGTCATGCAGTATTAATTGTTGTGAGAAAAAGACCTGTTGTATCTTAAACAACCTATTTGAACTATTAATAAATCGTTATTTCATTAGAAATGTTATTTGTTCAATTGTTATCAATTTTTCCTTTTAGATTCAATAAGTAAGCGATTGGCAGGTGTAATTCTGGCGTTGGGACGTTTAGTGCGAAAAAATTGATAAGCATTTACTAACGTGAAATACATTTAATACAAAGCGGTGCCACGTCGACCGATACTGCAGACCTCGAACCGAATAGGGGCGATAGTGCATTGAGGTCGGCCGGTTGGATAATGGGCGCTTGGGCCGCTTGAGCATGTCAGCATGGCCAAACTGGGTCGTTAGACATTTACGAGTTATGTTTGTTGTGGAAAAATAAATGGGCTATAAATTGAATTACTAGTTCAACTTATTTGGACTAAAGGCCTATTACTTCAAAACAATAGAGAATTAAAAAACACCAACTATATTTGAGACTTTTCTCTATAAATAACTAGATTCATTATAAGCATTATTTTTATATGATTTTGAGTTGCAGGTTAGTATTTTGCGGTTAAAGTTAAAATTTGAAATCGAATAATGATAATGTGAGTTGAGCATTGGAATGATAATATATATTTTGATAATGAAATTGAATTTGACTTGTGTTGAATTATGTTCTTAAACACAGAAGTGAAGCGGGAATTTGCGAAGAGCCGAGCGATCACCAAACTCCACTTAAGTATCCCTCGCACTTTAAGTCGTATTTATCCTTATCTCTTAAAAACACAACAAAAATCATCCTCTTCCTACTCGGTAGGAACCGCCTCTCCCGCTTCCACTTGGTTTTTTTCATTTTAACGCAAATCTTGTGGAATCTGGAAACGTAATCTCGTTTCCCGTCTCGTTCATCAGTGTGAGGTTTAATCTTTAAAATCTCATTGTTATTTGATCTTATAGTTGACCGTTTACTAGTTTGAAGCTTTTTATGTTGACTTTTTAGATTTTTGAATTTATTATGTGATAGAAATGTTATCTAAAGGTGTAGTTTATGGGATTTAAAAGGGTGACTTTGAGTGATTATTGGGGTTAGAAAGTGGTGTATGTTGAGTTTGACGTTATTGACTTTTTATTGAAGCTTTTCTTAAATTAACTTTAAATTGTAGTAAGGGAATTATAGAGACGTTAATATAGTTATTTTGAGATAAGAATTATTGGGTTGGATATGGGATGGGTAGAGATTGAGTTGAAAAGTTTGGGGAAAGTTAGAGTATATGGCATTTAGTGTTTTAATTGGAGGTTGTATTTAATGGTTTAATTGGTTGACAATTGATTGTTGGATTGATTGGAATGTGATTAAAGTGTTATTGTTAGGAGTATTAAGGTGATGATCGAATATTGGGATTTTTACGAAGTTGGCCGATTACAGAATGTCTTAGATGCGTTGGAATGTTAGAAGTGTATATTTAATCTTGGGGATAGGACGATTGCTAAGAGTTGTAAATTGGAATTGTGAGACGTGGTATAACACTCGGGGTATATATAAATATTAAGAGAGGTTATTCTATGAGATGTGTTTTAATGTATAATTTCTTTGAATAGGAGTTGAGCCTGGACCTAAGCGAGGGTACTTTAGAGTTATCATTACTTGCTTTTGCCCAGGCTCGAGGTGAGAACAAATCTCACGATGGGAACCGCTTCATATATATATATATTATGTTATATATTTTTAAATGTGTTGTCCTTTGGGACTATTTTGATATGTGTATTGTGTGATTATGATTGATACCATGTGATAATTGTGTTTATGATTCATATGATGAGATAATTATGATTATGAGTTATATTATGAGATAATTGAGATTATGATTCATATCATGAGATATTAGTGATTATGATTTATATTATGGGATAGTTGTGAATCTCACAGATTTCATGTTATTATGAAGTTTGTGGGTATACGCGTGTCTTGTACAATATGCTTGTGTTGTGTATGGGCGTGTCTTTGTGTCATAGGCTGTGTGCGAGATGTGTTTTTTGAGATTACTTTTGTGTGTGTTATTTGCGGAAGCGGTGGTGACCCCGACCGGGACGTTTGGTAGTAATGCGTATTGTGTAGGTAGCCCGCCGTGGATTCGGGAGGTTTGGTGTGATATGCTGGCGTTGAGGGAATATTAGCCTCGGTCGGGAGGATGGAGGTGGAGGCCTCGTCGATTATTTGGGCGTGGATTCTACGTATATTGTATTGTTTGGAGGTGGATTCCTCGTATGTGTATTATTTGAGATGGATTCTCGCCTTATTGTATTATTTGGGAGGTGGATTCGCCGTTTGTTTCTACTTATTTGTGAGAATTGGATTATACGTTTTGATGGCTTTGTGTGTTGAGGCTGTTTCCTTTAAATGAATATCATTATTTATAGTTGTAGGCTCGTATGCGTTGTATTATGTAACATCGTATAAGAGGATTCTATGTGATATGTGGATAGTTATTCATTGTGTGGCATGGTTAATGTATGTGCATATGTTATATATATATAAGCATGAATATATGTGATGGGATCACGTCTGTGGTATTTGTATTCGGCTCGAACAGCAGAGTAGGCTCACTTTCATGGGTGGGCGTTTATGCTGGGTCTCTGGGAGGCGATCGTTGGGGAGTGGGCTGGGGATCTATTTTCTTTGGCTGCGTGGAGATCGTAGGTGAGGCCGGTGGTGGCATGGGAGTCCTCGTAAGTCATTCCCCCTTTTTGTAGTCGATTTGTATATTTCTAGACTTGTGTGTTGTGTATTAAATTGAAATTTGGTTGCGTACTTTTTCACTGCATGTTGTATTTTGGATTTCGTATATCCTTAGGTTGTAATGTATTATTATTCAGTGGATTGTATTATGTTATGCATTATTTTTGTTGGATGTGTTATTGGAGCATACGATGGAATAGAGAGTTTTTGTCTTGTTAATGTCGTGAGGTCATGTTGTTATTGTATCCATCGATTGGTGACTGCAGTATCTGAGGTTGTTAATGATCTTTGCTTAGGAGGCGGCCGACTTGGGTTGAGTCGTTACTTATCTTTCACATTAGGTTAACACCATCAAATACTCACTCCGTTTCTTTTTACTTGTTTTTCTAGCCATTTGCACATAGATTAAGAAAATAAGAAAATATTTAAAACGTGCATTGAAAATGTAGAATGACAATTAATTAAAACTATATCATTGGTTGATTGATAATTTAATAACAAAAAGTAGATAAAAAGTATATTGAAAATGAAAAATTCAAGTTTCAATTTTAAATTTAATTTTTCCATTTGGATTTTCTATCTTCGATTTTGTTGCTATTAAATTTGAGATGTTTAATAGTTTGAGTTCTTTTGCTGCTTCAGATTTTGATACTGGTATATTTATGTTCGAAATCAAATACTCCTAATTGTTCCATAATAATGTCCGATTCCATGAAGGGCGTCTTGTAACGACCGCCGATCTGAGGTGAGAATCATTATAATCAGGAACCTTTAGAGTCACCAAACCGATGGGCGACTTCGATTTTAAAACTACTTTGCGTTTCATCAAAATTGATTTCCGTTAATATTCTCAAAATAATACTTGATTTAAAATTCACCACAATCCATCGGGTGATATCTAACCAACGGCGCCATATATAAAATATATCCCAAAAGGCAGTAATGCAGCGAGGCTACGGAGGACCAATGCGTATTAATCTGAAAATAATTGCTTGAAATGATGGCTAAAGTTTGAAAATAAAAATTACAACGATAAAAAGCAGTTCCGCAATAGCATTAATCGGTATTTGTGAGGGGATACTGCACGCTGATGCTCACTAGCCACTTTCGGAATAAACTCTCGACAACCTCGGCTCAGTAGCCATGCATCGACACTGGCTGCAAATGAAATGCCGCCCGTAGCGAAAGGCGTAAGGCAGTGAACAACTTTAGCGGGGAGTAAACTTACCGTACATAGCAGGGAGCCAGACAATATTATAATTACCCAACTTTGAGTAAATTACGTATATATATATATCCAAGACTACCTAAATAAGTCATACAATAATAATATTCCAAGAAGATGCCGAGGCGTAGCATTATCGAGATATAATAGAAGTCTTAATAAGGCACAACGCCCCGAATAAAATCATAGGGGCTGACATCGACTCTAATTCTGTTAGTAACATACATACTCATATCTCACAAATATACGACCTACAATGCGCATATACTCAATCCGTCACTGCGGGGGCGGATCAACCGCTAATAAACACATTTCTTATACGAAGTATAAGGCGAAACCCCTTGTTATACCGTAGTATAGGGCAGCGCCCGACAATACACCTGATAAAGTAGTCATAAAGACTCGTACCGCTCTTTATACCGTAGTATAAGGCAAAATCGCCAGTTTATCTCTCTCTTAGTAGTATGGGGGCCACCGAAAATGCCTTGAAGTGATCGAAAGTCGTCTGCATTTCTTATGCAGTATAAGGCCAAACCCCGCTGTAGTATAAGGGCCAATGGCGTCACGTATCTGGAGGAGAGTACTTTAACCCTTGACTCATTGACATGGTCAAATCCACATTTTCCCGAGTCACCTCGAGTCATACATAACTGCAACCATTACACTCTGCGATAACGACTCTTTTCTCCCCCAAGCGCGATATCCAAGCCTTGTGACTAAAACAACTCGGAATCGTAAGTCCCTTGCGCGTCGCCAACGAGGCCACATAAATACGTACGTGCGTGAGGCCACGGGGAATGCTTGATGCCGGAGCAAAGGCCCACGGGAATCTACGACGATGCAGAGCAAGACTGTAATCCAGAAATATAAGTTGGGAGTTATTTGTGCACTCGAAGCGTCTTGACGCCCACGGGGAATATAATCACGTAATCGTATAAATGGCTCGCTTAAATGAATCACATAATCATACAACAATTGCATGTATATATCGTTTCTTCAATAATCTTGATAGCGTATAAATGAATTCTACATAATCATTTTGATAACATGTTCACACAAAATTTAAAGTAAATGCGTGAAGTAACACGTGAGATAGTACAAACCTCTGCTTAGCTACACAAAAATATTTGACATAATCACGATGGCACATACTTTTCACGATCAACGCCTAAACAAGAAACACCCGTAAAAGTATAATGGAACTACTCTACACTTGCGTTCACAAAAAGATATATAACCAATTCTTAGTGAGGAACTATTTCGACGGTCCTAGCATGGCCAGGATAATATGGAATTATAAATCATGGACAACCAAAATGATCCCCCGCTAAAATTCCATCTTACTTTATCATTCTGATAACTTATAAGTCATTCTAAGTTAATCGTGAGATTACTAATTAACGCTTTATACTCAAATATCAATTCTGACTTCGACTTGGAGATTAACGCTTTTCAACCTAACTCTTTTAATCACGATTTTTTGAAATCACCGATTTAACCTCGCGATAGCTCTGATAGTAATAATTAAACTTCCTACACACATTTTAAAGTCTTAGAAAAATATCACCCAGGAAACTCCCAACTAAAAACCTAAAAGTCAGCACAAAACGTAACGTCCTCAGCAACCTGTCATGAATTCATGGCTTATACTTAGATCATAGAACCCTTAACAAACTAAGATCTGACATAAAATTGAATTATACAAAGTCAACTAAAGTCAACTATGTCAAAACCCAAGAAATAACCCAAAATATTTAGAACTTCCTTACAACTTTCGAAGAGAATGATGGGGAGAAAGATATTCTACCAACGATCTTGAATTTGAGCGACAATCGGAGAGAGAAATGGAAGAAAATTTCAAAGAAGGGGAGGGAGGAGGATATCTCGGCCAAAGCTAAGATGGAGGAAGATATTTTTTTGTGTTTTGGTTTGATAAGGATGAAGATGATAACTTAGCCATAAGTCGAAAAAACCGCGGGGAGTTTGTGCCGAGAAATCGAGCGAATCGAGTTATCGAGCCGAGAGCAACGATCTAAGCTTGCTTTCGAATTGTCCCCGGCTATTACTACTAAATTATAAAATGTAATTAGAAGCTAAAATAATTTTACTAAATAATGGCTTATCATGAAATTATTTATCTTATCTCAGGTCCATACACCGGCCGAAATTTTTTAATTTTTTTATTTTTTTTAACATAGCGGGTTATTCTGGCGTCTTACTTGATAAATTACTCTAATATTTGGTTATGTATTGGTGTGGTCATTGTTGTTTAGGTATGTACATCTACAGATCATTTTTAAAACGAAATGAAGTCGAAATCCAAAAGAATTTTTGTAGAAATCAGTAGATACCAAAGGTTTCCAAGTCAACTCAAGAATTGGCTATGATCATAATAATGTGTTTAGAGGAAAAACGCATCCAAACCCATCTCTAGTTGTAGCAACATAAAATACTCTAATCGATTACATTTGCAGTATATAACTAGTTATTCACCAAACAAAATACATGAGAGATATTCAACATAAGAAATCATAAAAGTGCGAAAACGGTTCACGTCTGCTCGATCTCAGCACTTCTAACTTTTATCAAAATGTAAATATATTGCATGGACAAAATAATACATAGAAACCATTTTTTTAGGCATTCTGATAGGTAGCCGCTTTGAAAGAATTGAAACTAGTAACACTAATGTTCCTAACTTGAAAAGCATACAACCAAAGATCTTCTAACATATTAGGCGATGGGCTGTTCTTTATCAAAAACAACCTCGTAGAATGGGTTCCGATTGGCACATTTTAGGTAGGTATTTCATGACTTTCTTTGGGCTATTTTTATAGCGACTTTTGCCCGTTTTTCTGGCGTCAATTTTGGATGAGTACGCTCCGTTTTTAGAGTATTTCAAAGAGGCTCTTCTAACCTGAAAATAGTAACCCGCTTCTCCAATGTGTAAAGCTTGTATAGAGGCCTTTCGGATCGGAAAATGCACAGATTGAGAACGTTCTTGCTCGCTTACGACTCTTGGGAGTAATGGTAGTATATCGCTCAAATTTTTTCCATGTAGGTTGTGTTGGGCCTTAACAGCGACCTAAGAGAAAGCGAAACGGCAGTAGCATAAATATAAAAACCACGTATTAAACTTAACGCAATTCATTAGAGCTAAATATTTCAAATAATTATGAATTGTCTTTTTAAAGTACATATGTCTTGAAATTTGTGTGTCTTGATATATATGTCACTACAAACTCTGTTACATACATTTTTCTTAATAGATTTAAAGGATTTTTTAGAGGTATATAAGGAGTACTAAAAGTATTATTGTGGTAATCTTTATATATACTCCTCTGATATTTAAGCCAGCGTTTATTTTCTAAGACTGAGTATTTTCAGAGTATATATATATTCAAAAGTATGTGACTAGAATACTTATGTACTTTCAATATATTTAAACTCATTTTACTTCCTAGAACTACGTATTTTCATAATATATATATACTCAAATGTGTATGTTTTGAGTACATATGTACTCTAATACATTTTAAACACATTCTTTAAAAGCTAGAAAGTATTTTCGATTAATATATATATATACTGATTGTGTATGTTTTAAGTACATATATACTCTAATATGTTTAAACACAATCACTTCCTAAAACTAAGTATTTTCATAGTATATATATATATATATATATATATATATATATATATTCAAATGTGTATGATTCGAGTACATATGTACTCTAATACTTTTAAACACATCCACTTCCTAAAATTAAGTATTTTCAGAGTATTTATGTATTCCAATGTGTGTGTCTGGAATTTTTATGTACTCAAATGTGTGTAACTAACAACCTAGAGTACAAATGTACTCTAATTACGGTCTACATATTTGAGCATAGAACTTCTTATATTCAAAATATATTAGTACCAATTTTATCTACGATGCGCATATGTACTATATAATATGTAGAGATTTTATACTAGAACTCTAAATTTACAATTCAAACCGAATTATATATTGGCCCAGAAACTAGAAAATTAAGCATGTACTAATTTAAAGTCAACAACAACTATAAACCTTAATTTTCTACTAATTTTTCAATTTCAAAAACCTAAAATTATAGAATTCAATTTTAGAATACATTAGAGCAATAATATACACAAATTGACTTATAAATCTAGTTTTTCATAAATATTTCTACTATTTCACTTTTTTTTTGAAATTAATATAAACACATGAACCCTATTTTCATTGTTGATTTCCCAAATTTAAAATTTGTAATATTTTAATAGATAACAATAATTTCATAATTTATTATCAATTCTAGAACTAATTTCGTAATTTCAAAACCCTAATATTTGGGGAAAAAGCTAACTGTCGGTTGATGATAACATTATTTGAGCGATTTATATTACCATTCTCAATTTGACGATTTTCGAATTTGCCTTTAAATTTCGAGCACATTATAAGAATTGTCGATAGAATTTGTAGATTGTTGTAGTATGAGATCGTGATTGGGGAAAAAAGAGGAATTAGTTTGTTTTTACAGTGCTTCCAATTTTCTGAGAGAAAGAGTAGTAGAGAGAGTAGAGTGGAGAGAGAGAGAGAGGAGGAGGAGTAAATGAGGTTGGACACCTGATTTTGGTGTATTGTTTGGTATTTTTTATTTGATTTTTTTTTCATTATTAATTGTTGATGAGGTGTTCTTTTTTTGCCAGCTAAATGTTAGCATAATTACATGATATGGTGTTAGCACCATATGCGTACTAGTTACATGATTGGCCTACCAAAATAATACTTTCTCCGATTTTTAGTTGCATTTTATTTTATTTTCACATAAATTAAGGGAAAAAAATAGTTAAAAAGTACATTAAAAATATTAATGATAATTAGTTGAAACCATATCATTGGCTAATTAATAATTTAAAGATAAAAAATAATCAAAAAATTACATTAAAATATAAAAATATAATTTATTATGCTAAAACGACAACATTATGAAACAAAAAATTTAATCTACTTTTGACAAATAAAAAAAATAGATGGAGTAATAAATTATATTGTTACATTTTCAATGTATTTTTTACTTTTTATCTTTAAATTATTAACCAATCAATGATATATTTTCAATTAATTATTATTTTATATTTTCAATGTAATTTTTTAATTAATTTTTTCTCTTTTTTATAGTCTATGTACAAATTAAATAGGTAAAACAATAATTAAAAAAACGAAACGAAGTGAGTATGATTTACTACCACAATTTTACATTTTTTCATTCCTATAACATTAATGAACCAGTTCATACATGGAAAGGCAAAAGTCAACGACGCAAATGATAAATGATTTCAAATCAATTTGATGTCACAACTACACAACATATATACTACTACAATTTCGTAATGGTTCATTGCTTCTTTTTAAATATATTTTATTATTGATGTAGTAATGATATAATTACGAAGCAAATATCTCATATTTAATTATTTATTTCTTCATTAGTTTTAAATTATGCTTGTATTTTCAATCAATTCTTAGCATATGAGGACCGTTGGTCTGCATTCTTTTGTTCCTATTAAATCTTCCCAACCCCACCAAAAAAAAACAATAAACCAAACAAACTTGTAACACCAAAATAAAAACAGTTATTTAATACAATTGAGAGTGAGAGAGGGAGAGGGAGGAAAGCCAAACTTCATATACAGTAATACAATAGAATCCTAGAAAAAACAAGCATAAACAATCTCTTTTCACAGCACAACAAAGCAAAATAACCTTGTTTTTCACTAATCTTTTCTTCCCCACCCAAAAAAAGCCAAAACCAACACAAAACTTACTCCCCACCTCACTCCTCGTCAGAGTTGAGTAATTGAAATCCTTCCAATGGAGGTCACCTCAAAACCTGAAGAAAATGAAATCCTTTCTCCACATATCAATGGTTCATCAGTAACTCCACCATTGACTCCCAAAACAACCATTTCAAGAACTGAATCCAATGCATACCCAACAACCTTTGTCCAAGCAGACACAACATCATTCAAACAAGTTGTCCAAATGCTTACTGGCTCATCAGAAACCTCAAAACAAGCTTCCAAACAACCGCCATCATCAGATCTTCACAACAAAGGCTTCAACATTCCACCTAAAAAACAAGGCTTTAAGCTTTATGAAAGAAGAAACAGCCTCAAGAATGGACTAATGATCAACCCTTTTGTTGGAAGCTTTTCTCCTAGGAACAAGGGGCATGAGATCCTATCTCCAAGCATTCTTGATTTTCCATCACTTGCTCTTAGTCCTGTTACACCATTGAATAATGAAGAGCAATACCATAATTCTTCATCATCTTCTTCTTCTCCATTATTGGGGTTGAATTGTTCATCTGAAGAACAGAAAGCTATAGCTGAGAAGAAGTTTTACTTGCATCCATCACCAAGAACAAGTACACCTAAAGAGTACTCTGAACCTCAGCTTTTGTCATTGTTTCCTGTAACTTCACCCAAACTTTCAGGGGGCACTTCTTGAAAATCTATGTTGATGTATTATAGTTTTTCTTAATAATGTATTATTAATGAGTAGTTATATTATTATGAGGAGGAAAATGTTCTGCCAAAGATGAATGATTATAAGTCAAAATTTGATAGCTCTTCTTTTACTATTGATTTTTTTTGTCATAATTATTTTTTCCTCTTAATTCCACAATTGTTAATTGTTTTTGTTGATCATTTTTTGCATTTCAAAGTGGAGCTAACCATTTCAAATTTGATAGTTCTTTTATTATATAAAAACAACAAACTTGAAAGATGGAGCTAACCATTATCTGATATGGCATATCAAAGTGGAGATAATAGGGTAATAGCTCTTCAACCCCCTTTGAATAAGAAAATTTAACATTTTTTATTGTTGATTCTTTTAGAATATATCAATACTAAATATAGACTACATTTTTTCTGCTTCTAATTATGTGTTTTCATATATTCATCTCCTCATATATAATAAGTATTTTCTATTGGATGAATTTTAGTTAAATATACTTCTTGAATCTTGAGTTCTTCCATTCTTCATATGAATAATATATTAAGGAGTAACACAAACAAAATAGATCATTCAAATACAAATAAAGTAGTTATTATATTTGCATTATTTCTTTCAGGAAAATTTTTCATCATCGTCCTTGTATTTCAATAACTCTGTCAGTTCTGTAATGAATGTTTCAAGCCAAGATAAAGAGAAGGATTATGTTAGACCTCGAATTTTATTGATAGAATTTGTTGAAATCCTAATACGACTTACAAATTCAACAATCAACATATAGATGAATTTAGAGCGTTTATATAGTCATAACTAAGCGAGCTAATGCTTGATTTTATTTATTTATTAGTACTTGTGTTTCAAATAGTTGATGTTCTAGTAAAACTTAAAAAAGTAAAGACCTACAAGAATAAGAGATCATATCAATTTTGATGGAAATGTAAATAGATCAACTTTTCAATAATTAAAAATTAGAAGATACATAACAATAAAGTTAATATACAAATATAAAAAGTTGTAGTGACTTTTTAAAGTTCAATATCAAGTAATAATAAATTACTACTAACTTTTTTTACTAATATGTCAAGTATTTCAAAATATATGAAGTAAATTTATTGATCAAGTCCTTCTTGTGAAATTGTTACATAATTACGCAAGCAAGATCCTAATCCCATCTATTCTGTTGCATGATATGTAAATGTAAGTTATACAGTTCCTAGTAGTGATAAGGAGGATCAAATTCTTGAATTATGGGGCATATATTCAAATACTACGATTCTTGATTAATGGGGTATTATTGGATCAATTCAAGTTCTCGTTTGATGGCTATCACCATAAGATTATTATTAAACCAAAAGAATATTGGACGAAACAACTTAGTCCATGCTCGGATCGAAGACAAATTCTGCTCAATTGCATCAGTCAATTTTAAGTGGTAGTAAATTTAATAAATACGTTCAATAAGTCACAAAAAACATAATTTTGAAAAACAAAAACTAATTTTTCTACTAAATTGTATATTATGAATTTAGTATTACAGTACTATTTTTCTAAAACAAAAATAGAATTATTAGAGACAATTCCATAGAGGTAGTCAGGTGGACTTTCATAATTTATCGGTCATGTTGGATTTGTTTATAAATCCGCAGATCCAATGCTCCATATTTTCTTGTTGTAGGAGTCGAAATATTAACCAAGATACAAGAAACAATAGCACAAACATCATCATTCAGGATTTAATCTTTTTGATAGACTTTATTAATATAGCAAACTGAATTTGTTGAACTAGCTGTTGGATCTCATGTCTACAATGATTTTTTCTCCAAACTATTTCTTAGGCTGCTTTGCTTCCCTAAACTATGTATGTTGAGTATATAAAACGAACTAAAGCCTTCGGCTTGGATTTGATCGAAACTAAGAAACCAGGTTCAGGGCAGCGAACTGAGCTACCAAATCGATCCTAACAAACATTCAAGTCGAGTTCGGTTCAATACCAGCCAGCCTGGATAGGATAAATGCTCCATATTGAATTTTATTTTCTTTACTGTCATTTTATTTTATAGACCTAGGGACTCTTGAACACTAGGGGCAGTAGGACACTAGGTATTTGCTGATGTTCAAAGCTCTTACTCTGGTATTCTTTTACAGTCGAGGATAACTGTAAACGCCAAGACCTCGTTTTTTACCAAGCCGACCAGCATCAACATACTGCATGAGAAGAGGGCACGGCGCGTACTTATTGTCACCGAGGCCAGCATGAAGAACATTCAGTATTGATAAGCAAACATCAAGCCCAATGAAGTCTGCAAGTTGCAGAGGACCCATTGGATGATTTGTCCCCAGTTTCATTCCAGTATCAATATCTTCCTTTGTTGCTACTCCAGTGTACAGAGCATAGAAGGCTTCATTGATCATTGGCATTAAAATGCGGTTCACAATGAAGCCTGAAAAATCCTGAGAGCAGATCACTGTCTTCCCAAACCTACGAATGCAGTTGAGCGTAACATGAGATTTAGATGATGCCAAAGATTCTCAAACAAACATTCCCAACTCAGAAAGTGTTGCAAAGGAGTGAACAAAGCATTAAGCAAAGGTAACAATTAACTATGGAGGCTGAGAAACCATCACAGCAGCACATAGTATGGTATTATTCACAGAGCTCTTAACGAGGTATATAATTAAAAATGAGGCAGAGCAACTTATATTGAGTTATTTGCTTGATTACTGCTGTTTATATAGTCTACACAATTTAAGTCCGTATTATAATACTCGTTAAGTCCTTTCAAATAGGCTACAATTCAAGTAGTCTTCATTATCTGTTAGATATGTCTTAACTAATGCAATATTCGGGTTTCAATTACCGCACCTACAATGCCTTGAAGAAGTACTGTAATCGAAGAAGTTTCAGCAAATAACCTCTCGGCTAATTTTTTTGTGACATTAAAAGTATTATCTGATGTATCAGCACCCCTCACTATCTCTACCAGCTTCATAATAGGCGGAGGGTTCATAAAGTGCATCCCTATTACCTATACATAAAACAACAAGCAGCAAAGCATTAACTTCCCTAACAATGAAGGATATCAAAGACATGCTACTAAAAATTTGAGGACAAATGATAAATTCAAGAAAGTCCCATGATACTAAAATGACGTATAAACAAGATTAGCATAATCGTCTTCACTCCATTCCAATCTTAATGAATTACATTATATATTTTCTAATCAAGAATCTAAATATTTGACCTTTAAATTCATACAATTTAGTATGCATTTGCACTAAAGTGACCTATATTTTCATGCTCAAGAACAACATGACATTGTCAAGAATCCATGTGGTTCGAACCAATTGGTGATAGAATGACTAACCGACTTGTAATTTCACAATCTTTCAATATGAGTGTTTCTAAGCATTCCCCATTCCCCTCTGCAAACCTGATGATTTTGTATCGGAGGAATAATGTGGTTGTGCTACTACTTACATTATAAAGATACATAATCAAAGCTTTATTCTGACTTCAGAGCAAATTACTAAATCTTGGCAGAAACCTGGGGAGGTCGATTCGTAGCAGCTATAAAGTAGTGAGGTGAACTGGTATTGGATGCTAAAATAGCAGAGGCTTTGGTGATCCCATCCAATGAAGTAAACAACTTCTTCTTGACATCCTCAGACTCCACAATCGCCTCGATAACAATATCCACCGAATGAAAATCCTCCAATTTCGAAGTGAAATGTAATCGTCCAATAGTTTCATCCCCTTTCGCCTGTTAGGGGAAAACAGGATGAACAACATGTTTGACTATAAAACCATTTCTTGAGATTTGATTAGCAGATGCCAATTTAATACTCCATAAATTAAATTCTACTCACTCCATCCCAAAAAGTTGTTCACTTTGACTTTCAATTATCAAATTTCACAATCTTTGTAGGTTGATACATAAACTAAATCAAAATTATCAGGTTATTAGTAAATCATAGTAAAAATTTCATCTTTTGATATATTTTTCATCATTTATTACTAACATAATACATACTCCGTATATGTGTAAACCTATATGTTAGTAATACTATATACTCCGTATTTTTCATCAAATATTACAAATACATATAATAACACTTTAAAAAATTCAGAAATGAATAGTCTTATTGGGACAGAGGGGGTAAATATTTGGATTACTCGAAGGGGAAGAAGGTAAAATAATTGGAGTAAATAATTACTGGTTGAAAAGATTAAAAGATTATAGTAACAGATCCTGAACAAAAATTGAGATAGCTACTCTAAGTCTATTTATTGAAAGACATTCAATTATTAAGGGGATAAAATGAGTTACATTCATAGGATAAATTCTAAAATTTTCAAAATCGAGAGGGGTACCTGGGAGAGGTGATTCTTGGAAATCAAGCGATGAATATTGGTTGAAATGAAATCCCTAGCTTTTTGAAGAGCTTGTGGATGAGAGTCAAGAAGCCAAACATGGAGGCCGTGGACGGCGGCGAGTTGGGCAATTCCCGACCCCATTTGGCCGCCACCCACCACCCCTACGCATTCGATATCATCCATCACAATTCACAACTAAAAACTAAACTCAACAAATACTACTTGTATTTCGATATGTTTGCACGCAATTTTATAATGTACTTGTCGGTCTGTCCAAGCCCCCCAAAATACACCAAACTTCCCCCCAAACTTATCAAAAAGTTGCCAATTAAATAACGACGAATCACACTAAACATCACTAACATTTGATAATTTTTCCAATTCACCTATTTTGATAATGATCATTTTGGATCATTCACATTGAGGATTTAGGTGATTTTTTGGTAACTTTGCGTCTTTTAGCAGATTGGCCGTTTTATATAGTATTGCCAAATTATGAATCTGAATATTGAATATTACGAATAAGTAATATATATAAATTAAATACTTAAAGACGATTAGAGGAAATCACTACAAATAAAGTAATATATGATGCTTACTTGAGGATTGAACCGAGGCATAACGTGGCTGGATGATGCTTATTTATTGAGCCGTCTGCGTATTTTTTTGACATTTTAATGAAGTTATTTGTCTTATCCAATAATTATAGAGATCGAGACAAAATTTATAATAAATAAAATATAATCTCTTTTTATTAATTATTACAAAAACCTTTGACATCGCTGACCTTGTGCGTCGATCATATTTCCCATGACATTGCAGTATGAAAGTAAATGAATTATAAGATTGAAATACAGCGACTGCAGGTTTGATAATGAAGTAAAATGGTTATAACACCGCAATTTGTAAATCTCTAATTTACATCGGAGAGTTTGTATGAGATTTTTTTTTTTTGAAAGTATGAAAGTCGCCGAGGTCGGCGAGTTAGGTCGAAAAGTGTTTTGAGGCGGGAGCATATAGCGTTCAAAAAAGCGGCGTTAGAAAAATCTGGGATCGGTTGGGTGGGAGGGCTTGATCCGACCGTACCAAGTCGGTGGGACTTGAGGACAATTTAGGAACAACCACCCAGTCCCCGCTTAGTCCCGACGGGTTTTTAACGACGAAAAACTATGTTTTAAACTTGATTTTTTAACCTTTAATTAAATGATTTGTGGTGTATCGCGCGATCGTGTTGGGTCGAATTCAAACTCAATTCCAAGTTCTAATCAAGTTAACACTTTGCAGTATTTTCAAAAGCGTTTTAAATATTCAAATCATATTCAAAACTTACATTCTTAATCATTAATCATAAAAAACTGAAGATGAGTATAGAGATTTCTTAAATAGGGTCAAAAAGAAAACAAATAAGTCTTGATCTTAATGGCAGTCTTTGGTCACTTTCGTATAAATTGAGCTCCACGATACACATCGATGCTACTAAAAGATATCAAAGATGTTAGTATCAAAGAGGTAATTTGTTATCTTGAAATATAGAGTGAAGATCAGGTGGATGGCCTTTAGCGCTTCCGCACTCATCGCGTCTCCTCCCCGATCGCCTCCTCATTTCCCTTTCCTCTTATAAAATCCAATAAAACTTTCCATCTTTCATAAAAAAAATGAGCCAATTTAAAATTCAACATGTTTTAGCGAATCGATCAAAACTTACTTGCACCAAATTCAACATTTCGAATTCACAATTGATATATTTCACTTTAAATCAATAAAAACTCCACCTTTAACCCAATTTCATAAATCAATGTTCATCCAAAATCAACAACAAAAACCAACATTTCAATTTTCACACAAATTCAACAACCGAAACCCAATTACACAATTATCCTCATTTTCACAAAGTTTGACAAATGGGAATGACTCTTGATTGGTAGAGACCGGTATCGTTGCATGAAATGGCGTTAAAGAGGCATGATGATGATGGTCGGTTTCGATTGCTAGACCGGATCCTGTCGTCGAGTCGAGCTTTGATATGTCTTGATCAAATGAAAATTCCCTCTGAAAACAAAGGACCGGTTGCGAAACACTCTAATGGTAGTCAGGTAAAGGATGGAAAAATTTAGTTTAGAAGAGAGAGAGTATTTGAGTATCAAATTGAACTTACTTAATTTGGCTATAAGGTTTAACTTTTTAAAGTTTACTCGGACGAGTTACTTTGATCGAGGCATGATATTAGGTATGAATTAATGATTTGCGAACACAGTAAGGACCAAAATGAGGTATGGAGCGTGCAAATGCTTAGTGGGCAGAATCCCAGTTTTTCTAAGGGTTTTCTCCTTATCAGAAATTTGAAGACAACAGCAATTTGGGCTTTGCGTTGACCCGCTCGTGTGGTCAGTCAAAAGATTTAGCCAGTTGCTTTGTTCTGATCCCGTGCTTGACGGACCCGATGCGTTGGGCGATATGCGGATCAGCCCGTTTAATTAATGGGATTATGTTGCCCCAGGACCGCCCATTTTCTATGGTCGGATCTTGAATATGGGTAGGTCTCACCGATTCTTTGGCCTATGACGCCTTAACATCTCCACTGCGTAGCCGAGGAGGCATTTTGTCTCCCAAAGTAAATCGTTTGCCATTTCATATCTTGACACGTCATTAAATGCGACCCGTTTAGGCCTACTTCCTCTCTCTTACGTTACCACATCCCCTTTGAATTTCAAAATGTTAACGTCTTTCCATAAATTGAAGAATCGGAGACGAGTTCTCTAGTTTAACACTTAGCTTTCTTCATTTCCTCCCAAAATATTTTCTCATTTATTCACAAAATTCTTCCCATTTGGTCATGGGATGCCTTTAAGCATACTATCGGAGTCATCCCACTAAGAGGGGCAAAATCATTGGGGGGGTGAAGTCTGACTTCTCGGCTACTCACCACACCACGCCGTCGACTAGGCCCAGCGTGGTGATACAGCGGCCAAGCGCTGCCGATAGCCAGGTATCTGTGGCTTCCGCTTTCTAGACCCGGGGAATCGTGCAAGATGGCCAACTTTGGAGTGCAGGTCCCCAACGAAACTTCTCACGAGGCTTCTGTTGTGGAGTGCAATGCGTTTTCCTCGTCTTTGATTCTTTGGCTTTTCTCTCTTACTATATTTCCACTGTCGATTAGGCTATTTCACATTACTATTTCTTAGAACATACCTCTGCTTGGCGTGCTGCAGTAGATAGCCACGGCTGCCTTGTATCGAGACCCTAGGACTGCGTGAGGCGGGAATATGTCTTGGGTGGGAGCCGAGACATGAGTCGGAGTGCCAAAATGCAAAGTCTAGCAATGCCACTTGGGACATGGCCTCTTTGCGTCGAGGACCTCGGTGGAAAGAGGCCTTAGCGAACAAAGGCGCCCCTAAGCGGCAAGCTGAGGGAGATCTTTTTGCCGGCCCTTTACTTCAAGAGCGGCCCCAGTGCAGTTATATCGGGCTTACGTCACAGATTTCCCGAGGACGAGGGGCTCAATGACTCCCCAGCCGCATTTGAGAGTATAGACAGCGATTCACGTAGGGTGGTGGGCCAACCTTTAGCCCGCCCCGCCCAAACGAAATGGGATTTTTTTTTTTGCGATCATGTACTGCTCACACTTTCATACAGAGGATTTATTAATATATTTTCAGTTCAGCCGTCTCGCCGTGCTTGTCTTTTTTATATATCTTTGCATTTGATGTTCTTTTGTTCATTTTTTAGTTCTATTTTATGTCTGTTTGGTACTTATTCCTCGTATTTGGCGGCTAACGCTTTGGACCACCCAGGTACGATCATTGCGACATGGCTAGAGTGCATTAAAGAGTTTGTGTCCACTATCATTCCGTGTCAGTCGTCCTGTCTTTCAAGCGAGGTATATGGAGCACCTTCTCACGATGGGGTGCATTATACATCTGGGACATCTCCTTTTACCGAGAACACTCCCTCTGTCAATCTGAGGGATTTGAATTCTACGATCGATGCGAGGCCGCTAGGATATACTCAAACATTTAGATAGATTTACATCAATTTGCTCATCAAAACCGGCTGCTGCAAGCGTAGGGCATAATGACCACTCTACCCACATAGAACTTATTGAATCCTCGAGGATAGTTTTAAAAGCTTATATTCAAAATCTGAAGAGAAATACAGAATAGGCTTACGTAGTATACTCCTCGGAGTGACATGCGTTCCCGACCGAGGAACCTACCGTAACTTCAAAGTGCTTGATTCATATGTGGTGGCACTGCAACCCTTAGCACAAGGTATGGGCCTTTCCGGAAGGGACTCAACTTCCCGAGCCTTCCATGAGCGGATCTGTCGTACTCTTGGACCCCGAGATCCACTGCAGGGGAATTGTTTGGCCACGCCGTTTTGTAATGGCGTCCGCTTACCGCTTGTGCGGGCATACATCGACCACGGCTTGACCCTCCGATTCTTCCCAGGTCAAGTTGAGGGAGTGCGACCCCTAGTCATTGGCCAACTTGGTATAGTATGACACTTTCGAGTTGTCTCAGTGAATATCGGCTGGCGGCGGGGGCATCGAATCCATACACCAAGCGAAGGGATTTCCCCCATGATGGGACTTGGCGTTGGCCAAGAATGACCATGAATGCTTGTTGGAAGCTCTGGTCCCGACAACCTCATTTCCTCTGGAGCCGTTTCTTGGCCGCTTGAAGATTGATTCGCATCGCTACATAATTGGATTGAGGATATATTATTTGCCCATCAGGTGTTCTATATCCCATTTCTAAGCAAAGGTCTTCAATCTTCCCGGCCGTGAAATAAAACCCCATTAATGGTAATCGGCACACAGGGGGGCACCAGAATCGGATAAAGATTGATGAAAAATAATATGCAAAACTTGTTCGTAATCATAAACAAATAGCATACATGATCATTTAAATTGTATATAATCAAAACTACATAAAATATATATTCATATATTTAGATTTTGAGCACTTATTTGCGAAGCGAGCATCACCAACTAGTCTTTAAAGCCTCCTTTGTTCTCTGCTTGATTAGCACCACAAATGGTTGGTGCCTCCAGTTAGTCCACACGAGCAGTTGGGTCGAGCGGTCGATTTGCTAGAACCTCAGAACAATTGGACAACGAAGATCAAGCCAATTGAAGAAGCATTTTTGGTAAACTATAGAAGGAGGGAGGAGGCGTATGAGAGGAAATGGAGATGGAAGATGATTATAGAAGCATACCTCTTAACCCGAATAGCTTGACTCGTTAACTAACAAGCCAACTCGTTAAAACCATTAACTAACTAAATGCGAACGAGTAAGTAACTAATAAGTTACTAATGAGCTCTACTAGTCAAACCGTTAATTAAACTAGCAAGTTAATTAATTTGGTTTCGTCCAATTTATATTTTACACTATAAGTGTAAAACTCTAGATTGAGTATCTCGTTGATTTCAATCAACTCTCAATTTAGCAATCACGATTTCATTTCATTCATGAAATAAAACTCAATGTCACTGTGATGCTGGGTGGACCTTCGGCTCAAATAATAGCGTCAGATAATAATATAATTGATCATTATTATTATTATAATGATTATACATGGGATCTAAGAATCCGCATAATCCTTGATATTATCATGAGAAATCTAACTAGTAATTACAATTATTATTATTGAATATTTAGTTTGAGTAATCATTTAACTAAAACTAGTAAACGAATTGCTATAACAATTGTCGCATGGGCATAATTAGAAATCAATGTATACCCGATTTCCAACACTCCTACTTACTCCCTGGGACGACATTTTTACAATTCCTTTGTCTCCCATCTCTAGTCACAAACGACAGCCTTTACAATAATAAGAAGAAGTGAAATAACCCGTTCGTATAAGATTTTTTAATATGATTTTAGTTGTCTGTTTTGTGTTTTATGTTAAAGTTAAAATTTGAAATCGACACGTATAATATGGGTTGAACGTATAATATATTTTGAGAATAGAATTTTAATTTGACTTCATGTCAATTATGTTGTTAAACCGAGAAGAGAAGCGACATTTGCGAACCAAACGAGACCAAACATCTACTTAAAAGTTCCACCTACCACCACTAATGTCCATACTTATCCTCATCTTTCCAAAACACATAAAATCATCCTCTTCTTTCCCCCTATGTATTTAACCACCATATACTACCCCCAAACCTTGATTTTTTTCCATTTTCTTGGTGAAACTTGTTGAATTCAACCCTCAAATCTTGTTCCCCATCTTAAGATTATCAAAGGTATGAGTTTTAATCTTCAAATCTCATCATTTAAGGCTTGATTTGACTTTTTATATAATTGAGTTTTGTGTTGACTTTTAGATCTTGACTTTATTATGGTATAGAAATGTTATCTAAGTATCATTTAGGGATTGTGAGGTGTTTTATAATTATCGTTTGTAGCTGTGTAAGTCGGTGGTTGACTTTTATTGACTTTTCTTAAATTAACTCTAAATTGTAATACGAGGTTGCAGGACTTTAATATAGCTTGTTTCTTGGGAATAGAATTATTGGCTCGATATGGATAAAGAGAGATTGGTCAGAAAGTTTGGGAAAAGTTCGTGATAGCATTTGGTGTTTGGAATCGAGGTTGTATTTAATGGATTAATTAGTTGTCAATTGATTGTCGGATTGATTAGAATGCTTAAAGTGTTATTGTCGCATGCTGACGACCGAATATTGAGATTTTACGGTTAAGGATTAGAATGTAGTTACGTTTGATGTTAAGCGCATACCAATCTTGGGATGTGATGATTAAGCAGAGTTGTAATTTGAATCATGAGACACGGTATACCACTGGGTTTATATATAGATAGCTGTTAAGAGAGATTATTCTACTAAACGTGTTATAATGAGTACCTTTGAATAGAGTTGAGCCCGGATCTAAAGACGGACGCTTGTGAAAGTTATTATCGCTTTTAAGCTCGAAAGTAGCAAATCTCAATGACCGGAACCCTTCGCATATATTATGTTATATATTTTGAATGTGTTGTCTTGGGACTATTCTAATATGTATTGTGTGATTATGATTGATATTATGTGAAAATTGTGATTTATGATTCATATTATGAAATAATTGAGATTATGATTCATATCATCAGATATTAGTGATTATGATTTATATTATGGGATAGTTGTGAATATGATTCATGTTATGAGATTGTGGATATGCTAATGCAGGCCGTGGTGTACCAGGCTGCAAGGCCGCTAAGTAAGTGCATGTGTTTTGATTGCTTTGTGTGTTATTTGCGGAGCGGTGGTGACCCCGACCGGGAGGCTCAAAGGTGTGCATTGTGGGGTAGCCCCGTGATTGGAGGTTTGTGTGATATGCACATTGAGGGGTGTAGCCTCGTCGGAGGATGGAGGGAGGCCCTCCTATCCGATTATTTGGAGGCGGATTCCTCATATGTGTATATTATTTGAGGCGGATTCTACATTTGATGACTTTGTGTGTTGAGATCAAGCCTTTTAAAATGAATATGCATTATTTATGGTTGTAGGCTCATGTATTGTATTATGTAACATCGTATAAGAGGATTCTATATGATATGTGGACAGTTATTCATTATGTAGCCTAGTTAATGTATGTGCATATGTTATATATATATAGTACTTAATATACGCGATGATCAAGTCTGGTATTTGTATTCACTCGCCTAATAGCCGACTCTTTATCTACGGGCGCCGCTTTTATGCCCAGGGTCTCTAGGAGCCATCGCTGAGGTGGCCGAGATCTCGTTTCTGCCGAGCCGCGTGAAATTACAGCAGCGGTAAGTGGGTGTACGTGCTGTTAATGATCTTAACCTCGTATGTCGACTTGGGGCGGGTCACAAGAAGGCCATGAAACACCTTACCGACTTTCTTTACTCTAGCTGAACTGACACATGTACTATGGCGTCCCACAAACCAATCAGTCCCAAACTTATTGGTAGGCTTGAAATCTACCTTGTATATTAAGGATGGATAAATCCCTTATAATATATCAACACCTATCGTTGTACTCACTCAAAAGGCCCTAACATATGTCGCTATAATCCCCGCTAAGTGCATACACGCTTGACATGCTTAAAGCACACAACTCTAATTGCTAAACTTAATATTTCTAAGCAAATATCATAGGTCATGCATATACATATCTTCTATGCATTTTCATAAATGTCAATCCAAATTATGCAAACTCCACAACCCATAAGATTGATTAGATTTCAAGCCTGCATGATCCAAAAAAAAATCGATCATCAATCAATCACTATGTTGGTCATCAAATGCTAGTCGCCCTAAACCATCAGCATCTCACCAAAGGAGAATGGTTATCTTGTGTTTTCAGACTTGAAGAGGTTCTCTTGTCAATACTTCCAGGTTGCCTCTCTAGAAACTATAGATTAACCTAGGGGATTTCACTTTTCACTCAACGAGATGCAACAGATTATATGCAAATTAAGACATATAAACACATAAACATAGCAAACAAATGTATTGATATATAAGAAGCCAAAATATTCAATTATTTGTTCACATAACATGACAGATACACTAGCTCCCACTAAACCTAACACCACTGCGACATTTGTCTAAGACCAAGTTCACTGCATGCTCATCATACTTTTGGCCTCGAAAGTTAATGGTTTTGGGTGAAGGGTCGACAACATTTAGCATTTGTTGCTACTTTACATACTTTGATGTCACCTCTATTAAGCATATATATACTTTCTGGGTACGTGCTTGGATTTGTGATGTGCTCTGGGTTCTTTGGCTTGAGCAATGGCACCAGTATTGTCACATAACAATTCCACTAGCCCTTCAATGCTAGGCACAACTCCAAGCTCAGTCACCAATTTCTTAATCCAACAAGCTTCTGCAATGTCCGATGTCGCAATGTACTCAGACTGTAGAATCGCTACAAGACTGCTTGAACTTCTCTAAGATATCGCTTCTACCATTAAGATAAAAACGCACTCAGCAGATTGGGAACGGTAGTCATCTTTGTCAGTTTGGAAACTGGCATCGGTGTACCCGGTAACAACCAACTCTTCATCTCCACCATATACCAAGAATACATCTTTAGTTCTTCTCAGATACTTCAAGATGCTCCTCATCGCAAAACTAGTACGCCTGGGATACTTTGCATTTGGCCGACAGATCTTAGCCAGAGGATGAATAATATCGTCAGACAAGACAAGATGGGCATAGATGATGGACCCTATAACCGAAGCATAATGTATGTCCTTCATCTTATTCTTCTCAGCATTAGTGGTGGGACACTGTTAGTTGCTGAGTTCAACTCCATGTCTCATGGGGAGATTACCCTTCTTGGAATCATTCATTCTGAACCTTTAATTTACAATACCTTATTCAAGTTATGTTATTCAAGAAGTCCGATCACCGATTGGCTCGATCTCGATATATCTTGATTCCTAGAATGTATTGTGCTTCACCTAAGTCCTTCATCGAGAAACATTTACACAGGTAGTCCTTGACTGAGTTTAGTAACTCTGCATTATTTCCAATAATTAGAATGTCATCGACATATAGGACTATAAATGGTATATAACTCCTACTCACCTTCTTGTATACACAAGATTCTTCTTCGTTTATGATGAATCCAAAATCTTTGATTGATTCATCAAAATGGAGATTCCAACTGCGGGATGCTTGCTTGAGACCATAAATGGACCTCTATAGCTTACAAACCTTCTTAGGTCCTTTGGGACATGTAAAGCCTGGAGGTTGTACCATGTACACATCTTCCTCAAGATTTCCATTCAGGAAAGCGGTCTTTACATCCATTTGCCATATCTGTCATGTGAATGCAAAGAATGGCTAAGATTATTCGGATGGGACTTAATCATAGCCATCGGGTGAATAGGTTTCATCATAGTCAAAGGTCGCGAATTTGTCAAACCTTGCCACTTGCAGCTTCAGCTCTCTCAAAACATGGACGTTGCCTTTTCATGTTTCTTCTTAAATATCCATTTACACTCAATGGGTGAACCTCATTGGGTAAATTTAACAAGGACCAAACCTTGTTTTGTTACATCGAATCCATCTCAGATTTCATGGCTATCAGGCATTTTATCAGCATCTTGCTACTCATTTCCTCCTCGTAAGAGGTAGGCTCATCACTTTCAATCATGAAAGCTTCACCATACCAACGGTCTGGTTCTTGATGATCTCTAGTGCATCTCCTAAGGTTTGGTTCTTCCACAACTTCGATCAAGACACCAGTCTTTTATGTAGTATGGCACTACTCCTTGGCAAGGTGGTCACTGCCCCTACACTAGGTGTATCGGACATTGGGGCCACTTCATCATTTTGAGTTTCCTCAAGATGAACACCTTCACTTGTAGCCCTTCTAGCCAGATGACCTTTCAAAGAACACTCGATCTAGCAACGAATATTTTATCCTCATGCTTCAGTGTATATAACTAATGTTGTCTTTTGATATCTAACAAAGAGCATTTTATCATACTTGATGTTAGTTTATCTCTTTGTTAATTTCTTAGCATAAGCTTCACAACCCTAACTCGAGAAAATCCAACTCGGGGAAACTTCCCAATCACAATTCACGAGGAGTTTTCTTTGATTCAGCTTGGATATTTATTAAGCTGGGAATGTCATGCTTAGAAAGCGCATATCCCTAGAAATTAACCGTAGATCAGATAAGTTCATCATAGACGAATCATGTCAAGGTTCGATTCTTCGACACGCCTATTTTGTTGTATTTCTAGTTGGAGAGTTGAACAATACCACACTTCCTAAGACGATCATCGAACTCACGACTTAAATATTCTCCTCCTATCGCATCAAATAATCTTATACCGGGTTCAATTGGTTTTGTACTTCATTTGAAATTCCTTAAATTTCAAAAAGATTCATGTTTGTGTCTCATCGTGATACACGTAACCACATCTACCGTAATCATCAAGAATGTAATGAAGTAATGGCACCCACCTCTTTATGTGTTCATCGCCCACATACATCACAAGCAGGTATAATCCCCACTAAATCATGCCTTTCAATAAATCCAAAGGAAGGGTGATTTAGTCATTTTGCCAAGTAGGCAACATTCACACTTATCGTATGATTCATAATCGAAGCCTTTAAAGATTCCACCGAGCGAAGTTTCTGATATGGTTCTCATTTATACGAATCTAACTGTAATGCCATAGGTATGTAGGGTTCAAGTCGTTAGGCTTATTCCTTTTAAATTAATGTTATATTGCTCGATAGATGTGTCTAAAATATATAGACCATTTTGGAGAGATGCATTATCATATGTTATACCATTCCTAGAGATCCTAAATGGATTGGGATTAATTGAAAATGAAAAACCTTCATTATTCAAAACAAAAATGGAGATAAGATTTCTGCTAATAGCAAGCACACAGTAAATATTGTTCAAATTTAAGACAAGGCCCATAGGCAAATTCAAACTAATGGATCCCTCGCCAGGGGCGCGGCCTTCGCTTCGTTCCTTACGAGATCCATCTACTCTCTTTTAGTCTTCTACTTGATTGCAGTTTCTACACATTGTGACAATTGTGAGAACTACAGCCAATGTCTAGCACCCAAGAAGTAGAATTAGAAGTTGTACAAACTTGAATAACAAAAATACGTTTAAGCTTAGTGATCGTTAGGCCATTTTTCCTATCTTCATTGCACTTATTATAGGCCCCTTTCCAAAGGCCTTTGAGTTTGCAATAGTGTCGGGGGATATCATCTTTAGAATCGTTTGCCTTTCTTTGTCTACGTGCTCATTTGCCACTTGACGTTCGCCCGAGAACCAGGCACTTGTTTCAGAATTCAAACACTCATTTGCTTTAGTAATGGTGATTTGTCTATGTACATTTGCGTGGGCTTGGTCAACTTTGTATCTGCTATAACCTAAATGCGTCTGAAACGCGTCGAGTTGAAGAAGATCTCATGTGGCCTTGAAACTCTAATTTGTGATCTGTCGGTATCCCAAAAGATCTCGCCCGATCAGCGAGCTATTATCTCCAAAAACACAATCGGAACCACGGTGTTTTGATGCAACCGATAAGAGCACGAAGCTATTGATTCGTGCCACCGCTTTTGCACCACCATTTCATGTCATACGAGCACGAAACTTTGGTTCCGTCTGAGTAAGCATAAGGCGGCTTGGCTTTTAGGCATCCTCTCTTTTGCTTACAACTCCTTATTTCTTCTAGCAACTCATATTTCTTCTAGTTATCTGCATACATGATCACGAAGGCTTCTTAGGAAGTCCTTTATATGAAACATATTCAACCTCGTGCAACTTGAGGGCAATCTTCAACTCAAGGGACCGTGTCTCACAATTTGCACCATCATACATGCAACGAGTTAATGTTGTTTGAAGTAGATTTTTAGGTGTTGTAGGGGCAGCCATTTCAATTCTACAAGAATAAGTATGTAAAAGAAATAATTTAGTAATCCTCATATTCATAGCACACAAAATAAATTGTAAAGTAATACCCGATACTCAAAATCTCCTGAAAATGTATTAGTACCAAAGATACACTATGCTAGAATTTCAAATGGGAAACAATGCAACATTTTGAAAAACTAACCTGGCAGTAGGGTTAACTAATGGGGTGTGTAATCGGGACATAATCTTGTGTTACTAGCATGCTGCGGTGATACCCAACAATTGTATTCACGGGCCCATGGCGTTAGTGAAAATCATCATTAAGCAACGATTAAGCAATTCATTATTTGGAGACCAGTATAAAGAAAGCCCTTGGCGTTAGTGGAAATCAACTTTCAATATGATCCATTGTAAAATTTCCTACTCAACACTAGTGCACCGCCCGACCTGGCGTGCCTGGTTAGCCAAGTGATAAGTTCTACAACTTTAAAATTGGCTTGATACGATGCTTATATTTTTAGTGGCGAGAGATAAATATTAACATGTTATACATCGCGTACTCAGTAATATGCACATGTGAGAAATAAAACAAATAATACACATTCGGGAGATATGATATGACCACAAAATATAGACTATTGACCTTGTTCAAAGTGTAATACTAACATGAGGTCCTATTATAGCACTTTACAAGTGCAGTCTTGTATTCTTCAGCTTTTGGAAACTTCCAAGTTCTCGAAGTGCCATCTTTGTGGATATGCTATCTCCAATGTCACCACAACAGTACATTTATTTACTAACCCAACTAAGACAACACGCAGGCTTGTGGGTGAAAATAAAATACTAAATAAATAAATAAATACGACTCAGCAGGTCGTTTACAACGAATAAACGGTTCGCATACCGTATTTAAATAAATACAAAATAAATGGGTCATATCAATATACCTCCTTTCCATTCACCATTACAATGTATAAGGCAATAATTAAATCACATAAAATATGCATTTAATAAATACATTAAATAAATGAACTAAATCATATAAAAGTCAAATCGCCTCATTAATACTGTGCTTGTGAATGGTAAATGATAATTATCGTAGAGATAATTCTAAATCAAATTCAAATATATGATTGGAAATCATATAAATAACTTTATTTGATTTGAAAATCAAATTAAATCACATAAATATTCAATTAAATGTGACTGGAATTAATTTCAAATTACAATTTATTAGCTAAATATAGTTATAATGATTTTATCCTTTCAATAAATAAATACATTAAAGGATAAATGATGAAAAAGATTATTGAATTAAAATATTAGCATAATTTTGATAATTATAATTATCATAATAATAAAATGATAATAATACATCAAAAATAGAAATTAAAATTTAAAAAGATGATTTGAAAGACCCATTTAAAGAACGCGACGGACGACTGCAAATTAACGACTATCTGACGCATACACACGGCTCATTTGATGCCCAGAAAGAGGCACATGCAAGTAGCCGAATATCCCGCTTTGGCCACCTGACGCTTCCAGGCCTCCCCAAGGTCGCCTCCATTTTGCTAAATTTTATGTTTTCCGCTTAATTTAATTCTCAGAAAAACGATTTGAAGGTTAACCATCCAAAATTATGAAATTTGGTGTACACAAATTCTCACAATTTTCTTGAACCATTCCAACTAGAATTTTGTAAAACTATTATCAACAATTAATTATCCTATTAATACTCCCGAAATGAAACAATTTTTTCGGGGATACTTCGAATTATCCGTAAAATGATGAAAACTGACATTGTACTCAGATTATAAGTGAAGGGAGATAAAAAATGTGAGAATTGTTTGTGGAGTTTAAGCCCCTCAAAACATATTAAAACTTTTAGATCTTCAATAAAAAATAAGTTTTAAAACTCGTTCATTTCATGAAACATAAATCTAATGTAATCGAAAATATATAAACTTAAACATGCTCTGATACCACTGATGGAAAATAACATGCAAAACTTGTTCATAATCATAAACAAATAGCATACATGATCATTTAAATTATATATAATCAGAATTACATAAAATTTATATACATATATATATATATATATATATATATATATATATATGTTGATTACCACAAATGGTTGCGCCTCCACATTCACACGAAGAATGGGGTTGAATCATGATTGGATTTGCTAGAACCTCAAGTACAATTGATTAACAAAATCAAGCCAATTGGCTTCGATAAGTTTCGTCAAGCATGGAGAGGAGTGAGGCGCTCGAAACGGAGATGGAAGATGATTAGGTTTTTCCAATTAACTTTCCTTTATATATGTACACTCCTCTTAACCCGAATAGCTTGACTCGTTAACTAACAAGCCACTAAAACCGCTGCCTAACCAAATGCTAACGAGTAAGTAACTACCAAAGTTACTAACGAGCTCTTACTAATATTTAATTAAACCGCAAGTTAATTAATTTGGTTTCTGGGTCTAATTTATATTTTACACTAAAAGTGTAAAACTCGATTGAGTATCTCGTTGATTTCAATCAACTCTCAATTTAGTAATCACGATTTAATTTCATTCGTGAAATAAAACTCAATATCACCGTATGTAACCTTCCGCTAAGATAATAGCAAATGTATAATAATATAATTGACCATTATTATTATAAAGATTATACATGACCCATATAATAGGTATACTTGTGTTTTGCCTTTGGATCTTATTAATCACCGGGGATTCTAGGTAGACTCCTCGCTTTTCGTGAAATCCATGATATCCTCGATACCAGGTCTGCATTTCCTCACTCGGGCATTATCCATCACCTTCTTTGTCCGAAGGCTTCTTTGCGACTCCATTTGATTGAGAATCCGGAATCATCCCCATACTCGCGGCTGAGATAACTGATCCGCTTCGATTCCTTCTCAAGGTACATAATTTTCACGCTGACAGATCGAAAGTCTGGCCAGATTTCGGACTCTTCGTAGATATCCTACCAACCTTTTCTTTGCTTCATCAATTTTAAAATCGCCTTTCTCATGGCCCACTAGCAACTGAGAATCCGCCTCAATACGGACGTTTGCTCGGCCTCTGCAAAGCATTTGCTAAGGAAGACCATCGGCAAGTGTTCATACTTAGCCTCATTATTCATGGTATGCCAAGCGAATCTCAAGGCATATTTCAATTTTGTGGCCTCGTGAGGACCACACAAAATACCCGCCTCAAGCCTTCGTGATCGGCTGACACCGTTTTACGTATAGTAACTGCACTCGGCCGCCGGAAGCTTCAATAAAGTTGACTAACCTAAGTGCCCCGCATCTACTGAAAGCCATACTGCCCTGGGCTTGTATCAAGGTCAAATCCCATCAGCCTTTATCGCCTCACTTGCTATTCGTCCGACCGGACGGGGTCCTCCATTATTTGCCGCAACGGCTGATCCGTGATTACCTCCAATCGACGTGCCTCAAAAATAAGGCTTCACCAGCTCTACCCACTCAAGGCAAAACTAATTTCTTCAAGAGATATCCTGCTCACCCTCACCACCGGCTTACGTAATACAATCGGTTCTCGCACTTTCTCCTTCTTCCCATTTATGACACTACTTTCAAGGCCGACTCAAAACATACTCTGTGGCATACCCTACGACCAAATTACGCTAACAACCATGTGAGACCTAAGGTATGCTCAACTCCGAAAGGACTTCACATTCGAGTCCATTCAAATTATTGCCCTTGCTTTATGGTTTACAGCGGCGCATCTGATCACTAGCGCGAGATATTTAACGGATCAAGGCAGCACTCCTCCCCTCACAACCTCTCGCGCTTCCTTCAAGCCAGGCTTTGCATGGCTTCGTACTCTACTATCTTGTCGGGTTAGGCCTACCCCTTTGGCCGATCATTTAACCGAGGAACTCACGAGGTGACACTAAAAGATGCACTTATCTTGTCGGGTTAAACTTCAAATAATTTCCGGCTCTTCCTAGGCCGGGCCGTGGTTCCGGCCACCTCTCGATTTCGATGAGCATGTCATCCACATAGATTTCCATGTTCCGACCAATCTGGGTGGAAAACACCTTATTGACCATCCTCCGTAATTCCACGTTTTCACTGCCATGACCTCCAAAGAATAGATGCTCTACTTAGTTACGAATGCAATTTTCTCTAAGATCCTCCTCACCATTTGGACTGGGTGGTACCACCGAAGGCATCTAGGAAATCCACCACCTTATACCCTGCACTTGAATCAACCAGCCTATTAATGTTGGGTAGAGGATAGTAGTCCTTCAGCCAGGCCTTGTTAATGCTGGTGAAGTCTATGCACATCTGCCAAGTCCCATTGGGTTTTGGGACTAACATCACGTTGGCCAGCCATGTAGGGAACAAGATCCCCCAGATTGCATTTTCCCCAAAGAATCCTGCCTACCTCTCGATGGCTTCCTTCTCCGAGAAGGTCCGCCTCTTGCTTGACTAGCTTCAGAGCTGGTCAACACGCAGCCTTGTGTACCTGATACCCCAGTCCACCCCCGGCATATCTTTTGGCTCCCATGCAAAGATATCCCGGTACTCCCTGAGGACTCGGACGAGCATGGCCTCGTGCTCTGCCCCCAGTGTAGTGCCTATCTTGAAAACCTTCGCCGGATCCCTCTCATCGAACGGGATACTCCGAATCTCAAATGCGGTCGCCCCTTCTTGGGACTTTCTTCCAGAACTTCTAGGGTACACACGTTCCGATGCTTGGACCCCTCTCGGGGCATAGTTCCAACCTCCATCTGTTCCTTTATCCTCTTCTGCCGAGGCTGATAAAGACCTGCAGCCTTCTAGGTCCACCGTATTCTCCGATCCCATACAACGTGGGGAATTTCAATTTAACCTGTATGAGGGATGCCACCGCCTCAAATTGCGACAACGCCAACCGGGGTATTATGCCGTTGTAGGCCCCGTCTACCATGTCTACAATGGCGAATTCTACCATCTTCAACCAAGGGGCGCTTCCCCATCGTAACAACCACGAAGCTTTGAGACCCCCTGCGGCTCACTGCATCACTCCATAACTTGCACTAAAATGGGTGGCCACCGGTTTGATTTAAGGCCCCGGCTCATCCCCGCCTCGAGATTACGCATCTAAAGAGTTAAAAGATATCCACCTAGCTCCCTCAGATCCACAAAGATTTGTCGACTGCTAGCTATCATAAGAATGATGCACTGAGGATCTCGTGGGACACTCTATCTCAAAATCCTTTCCCCGAGAAGGACAGTTCGAAACTCAGGCGCAATACCGCTGTTACTACATATATGTCCCGCTTGGCATATGTCCGCTGTCTCTCGCCTGCATCTCCTCTCGCTTCGCCTCTTCGCAGATAACGCTGACTTTCCCGAAATGCTGGTGTCCGTCCGGGGATCGCACCTGCCTCTGTCAGCGCCATGTCGGGCCGCTTATGTCGTGAGAAAGGGCCAACCTTGCCACCCGTATTAGTCCTCGTACCGGTCCGTCCGGAAACCTTGCATAGGCATCCACCGCTACAGGCTCTCATCAGATCTCGGGGCGGCCGAACAGAAGATCTCCGCCGCAGCTGGCCATGACGGTTGTGCTGCCCGGCCCAGAAGCTGCCTCCTCTCGCACCGGGGAGACAGTTCCTCCCTGACGGGATTTATACCTCCATGGGGTTCTTTCCCTAGTCGTGTGAGCCGCCTGAGTCGCCGCATTACACTGCTATGATGCATTCCTCATCCCTACAATATACCGGCCATCTTCGGGTGGGTGTGAAATTTCACCAGCGCCGGTTCCTCCGACCTCAAATTGATTAGTTCGGGGACGAAGCCGACATTCTCCCACCGCCGATCTGAGAGATCATCCAAGTTTCGAGTTCATCATTCTCCTCAAGTTTTGTTGTCATATCTCTATTTGTTTCATGATAATAGTTACATGTTGGGTGGTGAGTTTAATGTAAGTCTCCTAACGTGGTCGCTAATGATGATATAGTCCTGCTTGGTGTCACGTATCACAAATCCTCCAAGTCGAAGCTTGACGCCTCGTTTAAATAAAGAGTTCCTAAACAAAGGATCGGTTGTCTGACGGAAACATCTCGACAATCAAGTCAAGAAAAGATCGAAAGATTTAGTTTCTGAAAGAGAGTATTTGGGTATTAAAGTGAACTTACTTGATTTGGCTATAAGGTTTACCTTTTATAGTTTACTCGGACGGTTACTTTGATCGAGCCTTAATGGCTCCTTCATTACCGATTAATGATTTGCGGCTCATTAAGGACCAAGTAATTACAGACTTAATTACCACCTTAATGGAGCCGAATCAAGCCGTTGGTTTTCTAATGGTTCTCTCCTTATTACCGAAGCCGACAGCCACCCACTTAATTTCAAGCGTCACGCCTAGCCTACTGTGAAGTTCAGGTCCATTTATTCAATCTTTGTTCCTAATCCATGTTCGAAGGACCCATCTCTGTAAAATCGGTAACGACTCGTTAATAAATAAATTAAAAGAGAGATTATTAAATTTAATTACATAAAAAAATTTGATTCCCACTCTAGTATTTTTGTGCGACGATGTTAAAGTTCGGAAGAAGTTGCCGAGACAAATTAAAACGATGACGACGAATAAAACGTCACCGTTGCTTTTTGGGTCTAATCCCAATTACCAACCCAACAAATAAGCCCAAAACCACCCAAAACCCATTTCTTTCTTCTTTCTTCTTGTTCTCTGCCTCATCGTGCTTCTCCCTCCATTTTTTTCTTTTTCGATTTTCTCCTTTGTTACTCAAGCTTTGGAGCTCTCAAACTTGGGAGAGTTTCATCGCCCTCGCTGCTGCTTTTAAGCTAAAAAGAAGCCCGACCTTGTTGAATATTTTGGGAGATCGCCAGAAGCTGACTTTTTCAAGGACTTTTGTATTTTAAATTCTTATTGTCTAATTGATTCTTGAATTGTAAATTAGTTATTATTGAGTTGAAATATCGTGTTTCGAGGTGGAATTTCTGATGTTTTTAAGGCTTGAATTTGAAAAAATTTGGGTTGACTTTCGTTTGTGAGTTATTATTGAATGTAATTATTGTCTAGCTCTAATATAATATAGAATCGGAGCAATGATCGATATTTGGGTAGAAAGTGATGTTAAGGCTCACTTGACTTTTCGAGTGATTTTGAGTCGATTGCCAAAATGTGGTCGATAGTATAAATATGTTATTGGAACGTTATTTTGATTATTTTGAAATGAGATTATGTGTTATAAGGCTGAAGAAAAATATTGAAATTAGTCTAGTGGATTTTGCAGTGTTGACTCGATTGTGAGGTTGATAAGAATGCTTAACTAATTAAAAAGTTGAAATTTGGCCGATTGAATCGATTGGAAATGTTAGTGTTAGATAAGGTATTGGCGATTAAGGATTAGTCCGAAAGGAAAGGATACGATTAGTCCGGTAGTGAAATTGCCATCGTAGTTGTTATTGAACATAATTAGCAATCTATACGTAAGTTGTCAATTGTAATTAAATGGGGTTGAAAAGTTAGGAATTTAATTAGATAGCGGTCAAACGGTTACGGTGAGTAATTATATTTCGGATGTTTCGCTCGTACTGACGGAACAACAAGCAGGATCGATTGATCATTGCCAGCCGTACTACAAAGCGACGACACCGCTTGCTACCTTATCTATGTTCGTGGTGAAGTATATGGTAAATTGATTTGACTCTGTATCCGTATTATAAACTTATCTCGCGAGTATAGTTGTGAATTTGTGAGATGTCAATTTTGTATGGTGGGTCGTATAGATGCCTTACCAGACGCTTATTTGAGTGTATTTGTGCTCAACATATTTATGTTCGAGTGCAGGTCTTTCGAGTATGTTTATGTCTCGAAAGTGTATTCATGTTGGGTAGATTTGTGTGTTATGAACGTATTCGTGAGTATATTTATGTTCGAGCATAAATTTTATAACAAATTGTTTAAATGCGGGTATATTATGGATCCTACATTGAGATTATTGTGTTAATGTTGTATGTTTGGTAATAGATGTGTGAATTGTTTGAAGCTGAGAATGTTTGGGATGATGCAGGCGAAATGCCGAAAAGGATATGACGCATTGGTGTTCGGGCGGCTACCGCTGAAAAGGATATGTTGTTGGTCGCTCGCGGTGAGCTCGCTGAAAAGGACGAAATGCTATATGCGGATGCTGATGTGTTTTCCTTGCAAGTTATGTTAGTTCTCAAGCAGCGAATCGCCGTGTCAGGGAAATTATGTTGCTTTACCGCTGATTTTGTGTTATGAGATCTGGTATGACATGTGATTTAACGACGCCGAATTCTCTGTGAATGCAAAGGGGTTGCTGAATGCTTATTTGTTCGACGCTTCTGGATAATTGGATATATTCTCAAGTATTGTATATATGCATATATATATATATATATATATATATGTATATATATATATATATATCCACTTTATCGCCACGCCTATTAAATTATCGTATACCTATTCGACGTGATAAGTTACCATTCGGGTGATTCGCTTCACTGTTTCAAGCCGAGCCACCCCTTCCCCACCTTAAGATCAAGTATGCCTTTGTGAGTCGGCAGAGTTCGTGGGTGTCCGCGATTTTACTCTGTGAGGACGAGGTTGTGGATCTCGGCAAATACCTTTTCTTATTTTCATGTACTCGCTTTTTTACATTTTGTTTTAGGATGCTGAAGATTGAAACTATTTTGTGAATATTTTCTACTGCATGCGATGGAATTTTACACTTCGCTTTGAATTAAAGCGACGCCACTAATAAGCAAACTTGTATTACAACATCTTGAGTTTTCGAACTATAGTACTTTTTTATCAAATTATCGTTTTATGAACTATTTTAATGTGATTTTCGCTCTAATTATCGTATGGTGACTCAGATATACAGTTGATTTATTTACTCCAACCGAGGGCGACATGGACTCGAGGCGCACTGCTGTAAATTATGGCACGTAGCCGCAGGTTTCCGCTTTAGTGGGTTCTGCGGCGCTGCCTACGCTTAAAGATTTTGAAAAATAAATAAAAACATGAAAATATGTAAAAATTTGTGTCATGGGTCTTTTACGAAGCTCAAATTATTTTCGCTCAGACCTGCCTCGAGGATGCCACCGAGAGTTGAGTTTACAGACGAATCGCTGATTCAAGCAGTGGTGTGCTTCTAGAGTGTAGTGGGGAGGCTAAATGGGTAGGGCGACACTGAAAAGGCCGAAGTACTTGGGAGTATGGGCGCTAGAAAGTAACTCGGTGAGAGAAGTGCTGTGAAGAGCCGAGTGTAGACCAACCGGTCCCTAAGAGAGTAATTCCCAGCAGGAGTTTGAGTACGAGGATTTCGGCAGGCAAATTGAGTCGATTTGTGCCCTCAAGATTCGACTCAGTGCACTGAGAGTGTGAGATCTGCACTGTATTGATGCTTCTCAAGCAGGACCACCAGTTTCAGAAAAGCCGCCGACACACCGGGGCAAGTTGCGATCGAATTCTGGAAGCATTAGAGAATAAGTTTGAACCGAATGGCTCGGGAGACGAGTCATGTGAAGTTCAAGAAGATAACATTGCCGGGAGGAGCTATGAACAACTCCTGCTTCCTACAAATATTATGTTGATAGTATATACCTTTCGGTGGAGATTTCGGGGTGAAATTAAAATTTCAAGTTGAGAGTGGAGAATTCAACAAATCGATCGGTCAGGTATATTTCGCTCATAAAGGGACCCGGAGATAGTATAAATAATTTGGAATAATATCGATATCGAGATGAGTATGAGGATGAAAAGTAATATATGCCTCTGGAATACCACAATGGAAATCGGTTTCTGATATTTAAGTGCGGAAGTGTAATTAACCTAAAACCGAACGAACTTAAATTTCTTCCCTCTAACACCCACCACCACTATTCATCCTCATCCAAAACCTTCTTTCTCCCCTCTCGCCGAATGCCTTCCATCCCCTTTGGAAATTTTTTCCATTTCTCTCATCGATTGTCGCCAAAAATCAAGAACAAAGTTGTGGATTTTCTTCTCCTCATCATCCTCATCACATCTAAAAATAAAGATCAAATCTTTGCATATTTCTGAGTTTTAAAGAGTTGACTTTGCGGGGATTTTAGTTGACAGATCTTGAATTTATACAGATAGAAATGTTATCTAAGCACGATGTGATTGGGCCATGATTTTGGAGTGATTATCAAGAAAGTGGTGTAAGTCGAGGGTTGACTTTTATTGACTTTTCTTAAATTAACTTTAAATTGTAATATGAGGTTAGAGGACTTAATATAGTTGTTTTGGGTATAGAATTATTGGTTTGATATGGATAGTAGAGATCGGGGTTGAGAAAGTTTGGGGAACGCTCGTATAGCATTTAGTGTTCAATTGGTGTTGTATTTAATGGATTAATTAATTGTCAATCGATTGTTGGATTGATTGTAATGTGCTTAAAGGTTATTACTGGGGTACAAGGCGATGACCGAAATATTGAGATTTTACCTAAGTTGGCGAATAATGTAGTTATGTTGAATATTAAAAGTGTATACCACCCGTGGGATAGGATGATCGCTATGGTTGTAAATTTGAATCGTGAGACGTGGGTATAACACTCTCGGGTTTATATAGATAAAACCAGAGTGTTATTCTACAAATGGTTATAATGTATACTTTGAATAGAGTTGCGCCTGGATTCTAGCACGAGGACCGCCAGAGTCATTATTACCGTTTTTGGGTTTCCGAGGTGAAAGCATAAATATCATTTACGGGACCTTCATATATTGGTGTTATATATTTGCATGTGTTATTCGGGATTATTCTCGAGCATGTATTGTAGGATTATGATCGATACTATGTGTAAACTTTAATTCTTATGATTCAATATGAAATAATTGAGATTTTGGGTTATATTATGAGATAATTGAGATTATGATTCATATCATGCGATATTAGTGATTATGATTTATATCATGGATGGGCTTGTGAATATGATTCATGTTATGGTGATTTTGGGTGTGGTCAAGGGTCAGGCCGATGTGTTTGATTGCTGGTGTTACTTCAAGGAGTGACTCCCGACGTGAGGTTTGGGCAGTATATTGTGTGGGTTGCCCCTGGATTCGAGGCTCAAAAGTGATATGCACATTGAGTGAGCCTCGTCGGGAGGATGGAGGCGGAGGCCTCATCTCGACATGATGGATTCCTCTATATGTTTATTTGAAAGGATTCTCATGCGTGTATTATTTGGAGGTGGATTCTCATTTGATGCCTTTGTAGCACAACCAAGCTTCCTTGAATGAATATGCTATTTATAAGCTCATGTATAGTATTATGTAACATCGTATAAGAGATTCTATGAAGTCAAGTGGACTGCTATTCATCAGGTGGCCCGGTTGATGTATAAGCATATATTATTTATAAGTATGAATATGTATATGCAAAATTTCAACTGTGGTATTTGTATTCACTCAAATTTTAATAGCCGACTCCCTTTTCTACGGGCGTATGCTTTATGCCTGTGTTCTAAGAGGTCGATCATGAGGTTTGCTGGTATCAGACGATAGGTCACAGATCAAGATCTATGAGGCTAAGTCGTGGCATATGAATTCTCATCGTACCATTTCCTTTGTCAGCCGATTTGTATATCAAGTTAGACTCGGGTATTGTATTTCATTGAGGTCTGCCAGTTTCATACTTTCCTATGTCAGATTTGGATTCTTGTGTATCTTTGAGTTGTATAATTAAGGTGAATTGTATTATGTTGTTCGTTGTTTTATCAGATATGCTGCTAGTTCACCACGATGGACAAAAAGTGTATTTTTATTATTATTAATGTCAAATGAAGTCTTTTTACGTTGTCATCCATCGACCTGACTCGTGTACGTGTTGTCGATGACCTTAACTCGTGGCCGACCGGGCGGTCGTTATAATTTTGCACGAGCTTAGGTTTCAGTTTTCCGTAGTGTCCGATGCATATGTGCTCAGTGTAAGATGGTCACGCGTTGTTGATATTCGAGTCTTCGCGGGTGTTCCGACTTTCTTCTTCGCTGACCGCTGACCGCTGGCGACGCCACCGAAGATTTTCGTTTAACTACGCAAAGACCGCATGGAAAGGTCGAGATGGATGGTATTTCTGAGCTGTTACAAGTCGACATAGATTCGAGGCGGTTAGTAAATTTGATGAATACACACTCGTGATGTTTATTTGGATAACGGTTCTATCAAGTTCGGTAGATTTTATTTTCACTGATAACACTAGTTATGTGAGGATGAACCGCGTAAAAGTTTGGAAACGAGACATTAAGATAATGGACGGGTTGTAGGAATTTTATTGGGGAAAAGGAGCTACCAAAAGATGTTGAAAGGAATCTATAATGTTGGATTTGAATTGTTAGGTGGTCGATGTTTTATGTAAATCTAAGAGTGTTAAGTGTAATCCGTGATTGTGGTATAAGATTGTTAATCCATGTATGGAAGTTAAATCAAAGTACCAAATAATTGGTGGAAGAGTGTTGTTGATAATTATGATAGTTGGACCCAAAGGTTAGGCAGAGGGAATTAATTTAGTTGACGTGACGTGACGGACCACCATGTTATTTAAGCAAGTTAATGAATCTTGTTGTCCACGCTAGTATGAATATTATAGGCAAGCAAGAGAAGATGTAAGTGTCGTGAATAGGTTGATATTGAAAATTCTATTTCGATGGATACTAAGTGGAATCGAGGATACTAAAATAAAAAAAAAATTGCCGAAAACCGTTGTTACGATTAATGACAAGTACAGGTTATCGATCATCTGTATGTATCGAATATGTTGTACATTCAAATATTATTGGAAAAAATTGGATTGTGGAATTGAGTATCCGAGTACTTGATAAGGATATGAAGTTGATTTAATGTAATCGAATGATTGGGGATAAAGATGAATATTTTAGTTGATTGTCATTTTGAAGTTCTAAGTTGCTTAAGTTGTGAATTGTTCATGGAGAATAAAGTGGAAAAAAATTTGGGACTCTGGGAGAAAGAAAAGATGTTTAGTAGTACTTATTAATAAACTTTGAGATCGATATAGTGTTGAATAATTTTATGAAATAAGGATCTTAGTGAATTGTAGATATATTATTTAAAGCTAATGATAAATAGGGAATTTTGGAAATTTCATAACATGATCGAGATTAGGTTGAAACGAGATTTTGGTGGTTGTTAATGCATGATGAAGTTGTGTATAATCGCATCATGACAAATGTGAAGTACCTAAATGTAATCCATGGGAAGCGTATGATATGGAGTATATGTTATACGCGTAGATACGTGAGTTGTAATGGGTATGAATTGGAAGGGAGAAAGTATGAAATTAAGATATAAATTTGGTAATAATAGTTGCACATCAAAGATTTAATTAAGGGTGCAAATTGGTTGTTCGAGTAGTCCAAGAAAAGACATGAGAAAAGAATGATGATTTCTTCAAGATCGAGTATATTGTATGTAATTATCTATAACGAAGAATGCTGATTTGGGGAAAATTCTGAATTTTTGGGTTAGATGAAGCTGAGGAGTTATATGAGGTGAATTTGTAAATTGGTGGTTAAGAGAAGCGAATAGATGGTTAAGAAGGCAAAGTTAAATGAATCAAAGGTACGATTCAAGTTCTTTCATCGTGAATAGACTACGTAAATTCAAGGCGTATGCGGGAGTAAAATGTTTGATATTATACTGCTTTCCAAGACAGTGATAATCGGTGTTTCGATCCAAAGTCGAGGATAAATTTTCTGCTGACGAGTTGAGGTTATGTGAATTCTCAGAATTATATGATTTAAAATACCGACTGCCGGACAAAGCTTGGACTAACAAGAAGGAAATTGGAAATTAGTAACTAATATCAATGAATCTCTTATCTCACTTATAAGAGAAATATGATGGTTAATGTATCGGTCATAAATGAAAATTGTTGTTTAAAGGATAATATGAGGAAACTAACGACGGTGATGCCAATGTTAGTTCTAAGGATTAATTAATGGATCATCGAGTGTATGGTGGCATAAATTCATTTCTAGATAAAACAAAGTAATGCTCAAAAGGAAAGCTGATTCCTGATCATGTCATAAGTTTTATTAAGAGAGGAAAAGTTAATTTTCTTATGCAAGGTGCCAAAGTTTTATTATGAATTTATGTCCGGATTCTGGATTACTTGGCTCGTGAATAACTTTACTTTCGAGCCGAGTCAATTTAATATAATTCATCCAAACATGACCATGTGGAAAACAATAATTAGTTGAAACAATAAAACAAACAGATGGCATCACAAATCGCTTGTCCATTCCTTCAACTTCCACCGGCTCACCTCAACTGTCCAAACATAATGTACAACCCTTCTTTCAAACCAACTCTAACAAACACTAGCACACCTTCTTTTATTTGTTTGATATTTTTGTCAAAAATATATTAAAATATTATATTATAAATTTAATTTTTTTTTTGTTAACATGATAAGTTTGATTGATAAAATATGA